>JAPYZE010000755.1:0-31527 GCA_030522805.1 Leptomastidea abnormis
ATATATACACGGTTTACAGCCTGAATTGCAGGTATATAGGTTGTATATATAATACTATACTACTACTACCACTTGTCGCATCTGCCTTCTCAGCAGCGAGTTGCCATTTGTTACACAAGAGAAAGTGGAATTGTACTTTGGACTGAAATTGGTTTTGTGGTTTATTTAAGGACAAGACTTATCGTTGAGAGACTTGATTTAAGACAAAAAAAAAAATATATAGAGTTGATATGGTACGATTTAGACGAGTAGAATGGAGTTGAATTTAGGTGAATGGGAAGATTTGTTTACCTTGTGTTTGAGTGAAAAGAGAGAGAGAGAGAGAGTCCTTGTCTGGTTTTGAAGATTAAGTGAGATGTGAGTAGGTTTTTTGGGAAGATGTTGTGAAAGAGATGAATTTGTAAATTTTTATACCATTTTGGTATTTAATAAATGGTGATGTACCTAAATTTATGTGGTATTTTTTTTTCGATGCGAAAATGTAATTGCGATATAAAAAGCACTTGATTTTTATTCACTGATTCATTTCGTTACCTATTTATTAAACGAATTTTTATATATAATATTCAAGGTATGTTCACGGTTAGATGTAAAATAAGCTGAAATGTTGTTATTATGGAAATTAAATTTGTTTAACACAACGTAACCGAAATATCAAAATGAGAAACAAGAGTGGAAGAAGAAAAAATTCATTTATGAAAATTTTTTGAAATTGAATAAAAAAAAATTTGCAAGCACCAAGCTGTAACTTGGAAAATATCATGTAAATTTTTATGAAAATATAATCGTATTAAAAATTTTGTTTTCTGGCTTTGTTTCAAAAACCAAAAGTTGAATATAAATAATATACGAAACGTCGAGTAAGGAAATACGACAAATTATAAAATTAAATTAATATTGTGGTTTATCAGTATACCTATTCATAAAAAAAATTGTTATAAGAAATAATTTAATCATTATCAAGAAACAAAAATTCAGTTATATAATTAACATACTAAAAATTCGCTTGTTACAATAACAATATATTGATAAAAATGTATCTACATAAATAAAAGTGAAATACCCTTCAAAATACATTAGTCTCACACACTTACGCGTTAACTTACAAACACACTATATCATTTCGAAATAAACTCAAGCCACCTCGAATAGCTAGCAGAATACCATTTATTTAAAGCCAATAGTATATAAGACAAAAAAAAAGATCGTATTCGTAAGGTCGGAAAGGTTGCTTCTTACGTAGCATTAGATTGCAAACGTGATACAATGTCAGAGGGTGTGTGTGTGTGTGTGTGTGTGGGGGGGGGGGATGGATAAAGCAACGAAGACAAATGCCCGCATCGACGCATCTAAAATTGACAATTTAGACCATGAAGGGGGAATAGAAGGATATGGAAGTGCATCTCGCTATAGAGAGTGAACAAGCGCCAAGTACTGCGAGGAAGGGAAGGGGGGGAGGGAAGAGTTTCATCCCCCAAGATACATTGCTATTTGTCTCAGTCTCTTACCGCGCTTTCTCTTCGACTCTTTATTCCGCTTTCCAATGCGACTCTTCAAAGATAAACTTTGAAATCTTGTACTTTTTTCTCTCCTTTCTTTTCTTTTATTTATTTATTTTTTTTATTTTATCAAGACGAAAAAATAACTAGAGGGATTTGTGAGTCTCCTGTATCGTATAGAGGTTCGTATCTGTATTGTGTGTATATGCCACCACATACGTATACCTTTATACGTATTTACCAACGTTTGTTTCTCAAAGGATAGAGGATAGTTATAGTGGAAAAGGAAGCCAGAACGCTATGGTCGAACGTGTACATCTCGTAGAAGAGAAAAGTTCGCGGGAGTAGGATATTCGAAAAGAGTACACTTGGCCTGCTGCTACGTAAAGCCGAAAGAGAAGGAAAGGAAAGTGAAGGGCAAAGGGGCGGAGGAGAAAACAGCGTGTCCTGAGCTTCTGTTGTTGCCGAGTGAGTGAGAGAGAGATAAAAATGGAGAAAGAAGGCTAGAGATGGAAATAAAGAAGAGGCTGTACTGAAGAAGAAGTATATGTATGTGTATGCATGTATGTGTGTATGTTATGTGCTATCGGCAAAAAGGGAGCTGCTCGGCTGAGGGTAAAAGGGTAAAGGAAGAGAGTTGAGGGAGGTAGAGGTGATTCGGGGCCGAGAGAGAAAGACAGAGAGAGAGAGAGAGAGAGAGAGAGAGAGAGGACGCGACGTTGGATTCAAAAAGAATGAAATAACGGATTGGGCTGCGGCCAACTGGCCGACTTCCAACCAATCCAACCGTTACCACTGCTGCTGCTGCTACTCTTCCTTCTTCTATTCCTCCTCCTCCTCCTACTTCTTCTTCACTGGTGTACACTGTATGGCACACGCCGTGCATGTGCACTATTTTTCCTTCTCTTTCTTTATCTCTTGTCCTTCTCGTGTTCATCCACTAGCTACAGCAGCCAGAGAGTCTAAGCGAGTACGTACATTCATACATAAATAGGTATCTACGCGCAAACATGTGCATAAATATATCGAAGTATCAGAGAAATTAAAAAAAAAAAGAGAAAGAGAGAGAGAGAGAGAGAGAGGAATTGATGGTCGTGATGTAGTGATTTTTTTTTAAGAACGAATTATCTCAAACTTGGATGTACAATTGTAGAGGTAAATGGAAGGGTTTTTCAAGTTACTTGACTCTTTTGAGTTGCTTAAAAGATCCGAGTACTCATCCAGCCAAGTTTTTCGAGCTACTTGACTAATCCGAGCTGTACAGATTTTCGAGTTACTCGACTATCCGAGATGATAAAAAAATTCGAGCTACTCGACTTCATCAAGCTGAGTCGCTCGAAAACACTCAACTCAGCGAGTACTCGAAAAATCGAATACTCACACACTTTTAACCTTAATAATACACTAATTAAAAATTGTCACTCACTCGTCTAACGGCATGATCGTTTCTCTATTGTACTTTTGTAGCAACACAGTATTTATCCTCTGTTTTCAATAACAAAATAAATTCAACATCTCTTTGTACACGCTTTAACCATGCTTTAAAATTTGGCAAAGCATTTATATATCTATTTCCATACGTATCATATAAATGCATACACATACATATATCTATATACCAATATAGAAAGGCAAGAGCGCACGTAAATATAAGCTTTGCGCAATGATCCTAAAATTTATCAGTGACCCAGAATATTGATATATTCTCTTCCAAGATTCGCTTTATTTTTCTCTTTCTATATAATAGTCCCGTGTGCTCTCTTGCATCTATCTCTTCCACTATCGAATATATGCCTCTTTCCTCATATACTCCATCGCCACCTATCATCTCTTTCTTCCCCCTTAATTCATCTATACATATTTACGTGTCTCGCGCAGAAGCATCCGGTTGATACATACTCTTCCTCCTTCTATTTCTTACCCTCCTTCCTCTTCCTTCCAGTGTATCCGCTCGTTTGAACTGCAACAAAAATCGACACACACACATACCACGAAAATATATCGCTCGTACAGTAACTCATCAGTAGTGTTTGTTGTTGTTGGGTTTTTTTTCTTTTCTTTTTTTTTTTTTGTTGAGTCAACTTGTTTTTTTTTTGTCAATGAGGATGATATCGCCTCGTTGCATTTGGAAGAAAAGAATATTGGGGAGAAAAAAGTACGGGAAACTGGGGAAATAAAAAGAGAAAGAGAAGCAAAGAATATCAGTGGGATATCACACGCGCGACTGGTTAATTAGCACGCCGGATGGACTTTGATGCGCAGTGAAAATTTTGTGGGGAGTCAACTGAGAAGTGAGAACAAGAAAGATGGCTCAGATGTGGAAACTAGAGTTTTTTTTTTGATTTTTTTATTTTTTATCTTGGCTCGGTTCTTTTTATCATGCAACCCGCCACGCGAGTGCTCGCTCACGTCGGCTACTCTTCTGCTCTTTTCTCTCTCTCTCTCTCTTTTTTTTCTCTCTCTCAAATTAAACTCCGTGGACCGGATGTTTTCTCTCTCTCCCAGTCTTTTTTCTATCTTTTATTTTAAATTCATTCGAAATTGAAAAAGTTTCCCCTGCTGGGGAAGGGGACAGTATAGAAAAAAGAGTAGGAAGAAGAGGAGGATGAGCTGCTTTGAAAACCGCAGTGGCGTGTGTGCCTAGGAAATTCGGCCCGTGTGATGTAATATGCGTCATTTTGATGCAGTGTAGGTAGCAGAGTAGCAGATGTAGCTGATGGTAGAGCTTGCGACTTGTCGAGATGAGAGAAAGAGAGAGGAAAAAAAGATGGTTAAAAAAGAAGAATTTAAAAAAGTTACGAGGGATCGATAATATACGTATATCGAATGTTATCGGTTTTTATTGAAAAGGAAATTCTAGGATATATGTGGTTATTTTTTATTTTTTTTTATTAAATGATTTTTAAAATTATCTAGAACCAACGAAATAAATTATTATTATTACTGGATGCACTGCACGCGAATCCAACTAAATTATAAAGTTGAAATTATTTATAATTATGTTATACACATAGATTGACGAAAAATAAACTGGAAAAATAAATGATAAGCTTCCTCTTTTTTTTCCACCCGATAACAAAGAAAACGCGCGGTTATGTAAGAAATAACGATAACAAAGGGGTCGCCAAGTTAAAAAAATAAAAAAAAAATAAAAAGAAAAATTAGATTTCCAGGACTTTGATCTTAGTATTTTCGTGAAATACGATTCCGGCTTTTTAACAAAAGAGACTCGCTTCGAGACAAAGAAATAAGTGAACCGCGAATCGAAGAGACTCGTATATGGCAGAGGGTTAATAAATAGATTTAAAGTACTATTTCCGTCCTCCTTTTTTTCTTTTTTTTTTTTTAATATACGTTAGTGGTAAAATAAATACGACAGATTTTATTTTTATTTGAAATTTCATTAACTTGGCAAGGTTTATCGTAAATAACGTATTTAATTTTAGTTTTTTTTTTTAATGTTTACGTAACTTTTGACATTTTTTACAGACAAGCATTACATCAGAGTATATAATTCATCATTCATTTTTTATCAACTTCAAAACGTTTTTTTTTTTTAACACTTTTAAAATACGCAATTTCATCTCTCTTATACACGCTATGAAACGACTGTTTTAAAACATTTCCCTCTTAATATTAACAGCCTCTACAAAACTTTGCGAAGTATTTTTGTTAAAAAAAAAAAAAAAAAATCCAATCAATTTTATACGGCCCATAAAACACGTAGTTGACCAGGCCTTCAAATACTTTTTGGGATCATCCTTAAATTTTTTACGACCAACTAGTACATCGTTATTATAGAACTGAAGCGGCTTTAAAGTTTTGGTCTCGTAATTTTTTAAAAATTATTATTGCATTCATTTTTCATCATCAAAATTAAAGTTGATGAATTTAATTAATTGACGAAGTATTCAAATAATTTTATAACGAGAATAATGAATTTGTGACAGTTTGTTAGCATATTCTACGCATTGTAATAAAAAAAACCATTCTTCTTCTTCTTCATCTTCTTCTTGCTTATGTTGGCACCAGCGAGCTGTACGGCCATTAACTGAACTGTTAAATGGAAGCGGGAATTATGAATAAGAAGCAAAAAAAAACCATTCATATACCGCATCAATAAAAAAATTCAGTGCATATCACTTTCTCTTAATCAACATAATATTATGTACTCCAACTAAGATTTATACATATACTCAACAAATCAACATAATTTTCCTTTCGTAATCGATAAAGCTTTTTCCACAAGACAATCGAAAAAAATCAAAATATTGAAAAAATCAACTCTGGACAGTACGTGATTTGTATCGACCAAACATCTCATCCTATATCTTCACATATCTCTCTGACATCGTCAGCATTTAGTCTCCCAAGAGGAAAACAAAATTTTACCTGCCAAAAAACTTTTCTCGTGAAAATAACTCGACAAACATATCCCCAGCAATCGTCGGGAAAAGAAAAAAAAAAAATCAACAGCAGCAAGATCCCAACCCCTCTATACAACATCTACGTCGTACGTATCGTCTTTTTTATTTCGTTCGCAACGGAACGCGCGTCATAGTATAAGAGTCTACGTCTACGTGCGCGTGAGCGCAAAACCATCGCAGCATCACCGGATGTCTCCCATTCAAAATCGCATTTCACCTCCTTCTCCTCCTTCTCCGCCCATCCACCCCTTAAAAGATCCGTCGACAGCAGTCATGCAGCAGCAGCAGCAGCGCCACCGCCTACTCCGTCGACGACGGATGGCTGGAGGAGTAAAAAGGCGGGGGAGTAGAGTAGACGCGCGCCAGAGAGTGTATACCTACAGACTCGCGGCCGAATGAACCAGAGAGAAAGAGAGAAAAGAGAGAGAAAGAGAGGAAACGGCCGATCGATCGCCGCAGCTGTGCTGCCGCCAGCCGGAGACAGAGCTCTTTTCCCGCTCTCTCTCTCTCTCTCTCTCTCTCTCTTCCTCTCTCTCCCTTTTTTTATTCTCTTTCTCACTCTATATATATTCTCATCTTCCAAAAAACTGTGACTTTTTTATGCGGCTTGTCCAGTAGAGGCTAGTAGTGATTCAGTTCCTCTTATTTGTAAGCTGCATTTCTGTCTGGTTTACATCTGAAGTCGTCAGTTGATAAAAGAGAAAAAGAGAGAGAGAGAGAGAGAGTAAAAGTGGAAGTAGGAAAGAAAGCGATAATCCGCACCGGATTTTACCTTTCGAGAGCACCGGAAATTTGGTGTGTTTGAATGGTTCGCTTTGCCTATAGGTCTTCGTCGAGGGAATATAAGAGAAGGAGCAGACTGGGAGTAGTATAAGCTTTTCGGGAAGGCGGTCTTACTCGGTGGGATACGGGTAATATAGTGGGATGCCTTTAGGGGATGCAAAATGAGAGAGAGAGAGATTAGGTGCGGGTGGCCCGTCATTCAGTTTTACGCAAGTTTGGAGATGTATATATACTTGCGCCGCTTACTTATAGGTACCTACACCCCGAGTGTGAAACTACGTCACGCTCGTTCTCGACTGTATTTGTCTCTTGCTTTTTCGTCGTTTCTGACACCCTTCTGCTTTCTTGCTCTTACTTGGCAGGTTTCATTCTCTCTTTTATCTCTCTACCTCTCTCTCTCTCTTTCTCTTACTTTGTTTTTTATTATAATCTCTCATGTTTGTTTTGGAGGAGTGACACAGTTTGCGCAGACGGTTGGCTTTCTCTTTTTTTTTCTAGCTCCGAAAAAGAGAGAGAGAGAGAGAGAAAGAGAAAAAAGGAGGCTCTTGTGAATAAGAGGACCTATAGCTTAGAGGAATACATACCGAGAGTGACTAGACTGAGAGAAAAAAAAAAGCTTGGGACTGAATGGTGAAAAGGATGCGAAAAAAAATGTAAGAGAGAGAGAGAGAGAGTGAAAAAGGGTGAATATATGGATTAAAAGTGTATGGATTAAAAACGCACCCGGCCTTAACAATAACCAAGAATAGCGAAAGAGGAAAAAATATAAAGCGTCAAGAGATGTTGATAATAATAAAAATAAAAAAAATAAATACAAAAACAAACAAAAACTGGTGTGGCGAATAGTATTTTATACAAATGTAAAAAAAAAAAAAATTTGTCGCGCGAAGCGTATGTTGGAATGTGATTCGAAATGTTTCAGCTTTGCATACTTGCCGAATGCTTTCAAATTTTAGATAATGGAAAAAAAGTGAGTACATAACGTACACGTTTTACAAAAGTAAAAATAAAAAAAAGATTAAAAATAAAAAAAAATTGTGATTAATGTCAGGTTGATGAGGTTAATCCTGAGCTTTTCTCTAAAATTTAGCCTAACCAACTTTTCATTTGCATTATCCTCATTTGCATGCTCGTACATTATCATCTGAGCAAAGCCAGTGTGGTAACGATGCTAGCCTATAGTACATATATAGAGAGAGTGAGAAGAGAAAGAGAAGAGGGTGTAAGAGCGATTTGTAAGGTGGTACCATATAACAGGAGGCTAGCTTAAAATTCTTGCGGGGACATGAGAGCAGATACCCAAAGTTCCAGGCTCTCTCTCTCTCTCTCTTTCTGGCCTGATTCACGTGCCATGAGAGAAGCCACACTCAAGGGACTCGCCATTAATTAAGCCGCTTTTTCGCGATCTCCTCCTTCCAAAGAGACTTAGTTCTCTCTCTTCTTCCTCTTGCTCCCTCTCTTTTATTAACGAGTCAGTGAGCCAAGCAGCTTCGAATTTAAAGATGAATGAACGCGCTCTACTGACGAAAATACATATGCTGCAAAACAGACACTATTTTTCTCTCTCACGTTGTTTTTTTTTTTTTTTTTAATCTTGTCATTTTTCGTTGCTCTCTTTTTATATCTGTCAACTCTTTTGTATATCGCATTACCAACAACTTCAAGCTTTAAGCTAGTTGTTGTTGTTGTTGTTGTTACTCAGCTTGAAATTTATCACCTTATTTATTCGCGCGTAGATATAAGATATATACATATATATAAACACCACCCAGAACACACAGCATCACGCCGTGGCGGTGGGATTTTAAAAGTCTACTGCGCTTTTTCTCGGCTTTTATTCGATTTCCCATTGTTCGAGGAATCGCGAAACGTGCAACCTTTCTCTTATTCGCTCGATGCATTTGCCATGCTGCTGAATTGTCGGTTCTTTCCCCTCTTTTTTTTCTTCTTTTTTTTTTTACGTCCGATGGGATGGGCTTTCGAGCGTGATCGAGCTGGGAAAGAGCAACTAGAAAAAGATAAAGAGGAGAAGTATATACGAAAGAGTATAGGTGGAATACTTATTGTTTTAAGCTTTTCTTTATTACGCTTTTGGAGCGTATTTGTGGATATTTATATTGCGAGAGTACTCTACGAGAAAGAGAAGAAGAAAAAAAAGAATAAATCGAAAATGATGGCTTGACACTTAAGCTTTAAAGCGTTATTGTACCTTCTTCTTTTTCTTTTTTTTTTTTGTATTTATTACGTGCATACGTTTATTTGTTTTTTCTTTTCTTTATCTCAAATTTAAATACAAAACTACGTGAAAACAAACAAGTTGCGTTATATTCGACTTATGCCAACCATAAATAATGCTGGTATAGCAATAATACCAGCTAGCGTATAGTACGCGGGAAAAATAAATTGAATTTTGTGGCACTTCCCTTACCCTTACCCACTGTTACAAACTGTTCAACTATAACTCAAACAGCCGTAAATATTTTGCGCGAACACGTGTGTGTATGTGTGTAATTATTAAATTTAAGATATAGAAGCCATGACTTTGGGGTATTACATACTCGGAAGCATAGGAAGGAGGGGAGAATTTATTTATTTATTTATTTATGCACTATGGTTTTTCGATGGGTTTACATAGATGCTAAATGAATTTAATTAAAATTCAAAAACTTTGTTATCTTCTGGACTCTCTCTCTCTCTTTCTCTCTGTGCTTTAGTAGCAGCAAAATAAACTCGCTAAATTATGTATGTACTTCCAAGTAGTTTATGTCCGGCTTTGGTCAGACACGCAGCGGGACGGCATGGCCATAAATATTTATACGGTTTCTCTCATTGTGTGTATATTTGCTAACTGTAACTTTTAGTTCTTTTAACTTTTACATGACAACGACGGCGACGAAGACACCGATGTTGAGAACAAGAGGGGGGCTTAAAGCGATTAAATTGCTTTTAATGTTACTTTCTTTATATTATAATTTTTATTTAAATTACTGCTAATGAAACAAATTGCATGCGCGTTACCAAAAAGTTCATTTTCATTTTTTTTTTATTATCTATAGTCTTACATGTCACAGTAGCTATTAAATTTATAATTGTAAGTTATTTGCAATTATGCAATTCTGTTTAAACTTTATGATAAATAAGATAGATAGCAAAAAGAAAAAAAATGTACATTTTGTTTTTTAATTGCGAACGTCAAGTTAGAATACAATTTTACAACATGGTTCTTTTTAATTCAAACTGTCGCGTGGTAAGTCTTCATTCAACTTAGCAATTGCACTTGATTTTCTAAGGAATAAAAAAAAAAAGAAACTCGCAAGAAAGTTCATCGAGCTTACAGTCAGGTAGATAAAAATTAGACTTCCGAGCAAATAATAAAAAAAGAAGAAAAAAAAATACAGGAAGTAACTAAAAGAATTGCCATGAGGCCAGTTTTACAAGATCGAAAATCCAAGTAGTTATATGTACACACGCGATAAAACATCCACACAAAATATCTATACCAACCGGATGTTACCAGTGCAGCGCAACTACTAAGACATACTGCACGCCCACTGTACGCGTGAAATTGTTTTACGCCCCCGCCGCGCACGTGTTTATGTATGTGCATATGTGAGTATGTAGTGAAGAACGAACGTAGGCGAAACGCAGTGCAGTGGCGTGTCGCAGTGCCGGCAGCATATATATACCCAGCTATACTATACCCGAGGAAGTTCTTACTTCCAACACACCACCTTCTTTTACCCTACGAATATATAGCTGTATAAAAAACGTGCGCCGACTTCACGACTGCGAATTTTACGGCGTAAGCCAGCAAGCGAAAATTTCACCGAGCTTCTTTCTTCCGTTTTTTTTTCTTCTTGCTTATATATAGGTATTGCACTGTTACTTCGATTTATAACCGTCGAGGCGACAAACGGAACTTCGTCTATATCCTACTACTATTCCGAGCTTTTTTTTCTTCTTCTTCTTCTTCTTCTTCTTTCACTCATTCACTCGCGTATGTGTGTATGTGTGAGATTGAGATGAGGTGCCACGTTTCGTGCAATGGTTTTTATTTCATTGTACAGACACACAGCTGTACGCGCGCGACTGTCAAAAACAACTGCTGTCTTGTACTTATATTGTCTGATTAAATTGCGTTGGCGTGTGAAAAGTATGTTAAAACGTGGGATGGGCCATATTATGTGCACGGTTATGAGAAAGAAGTTTTAAGTTGTTTTTGTTGTTATCGTTGTATTAGATAGTAGATCTTATACTTTTATCATCCATACTTTTTCTGTACATTGGAAAATCCTATTTTATCGAATATAATTTCGAATTCATGTTTTATATTATTTGGTTTCGGTACATTGTTCATTTTTCTTTATCAATTTTAATTTCAATAACTTACAATGCTATTATTATATGTAATTCTTGTTAAAATACAATTGAAATTAAATTTTGACTTTTATATGACAAAATACGATTGTTGCATTGATTCGTATTCATCGTTCGTTATTATAATTAATAAAATATATCATATGAATCACATTAATTAATATGTTTTACACAATGGTTCACATAAAATGTATTAAAATGCTTTGAAACTTATTATTAATTAATAAGATTTCCTCGTTTACTACAAAATCTCGCCTTTGTAACAAAAGTCATGTACGTATACGATTTTAATCCTATAATCATTTTTACGTATACGTATACTTCAACGCTACAACAATTTTTATTGTTAATTAACAAGTTAAACATATAGATAAAGACGTGCATTTTCTCTTTTTCTCTTTTCAACTCGTCTCGTATGTAAAAGCTGAAATATAATAATAAACTTTCTACAGTCGTCATTATCGCGTTTACACACCAGATGCAATTCTGAATAAGCCTTAAAAGAGAAAAGGAAGAGGAGCTCGGGACAAAAGTTTGTTACGCGTGAGAGAAGAGCAGACTAGAGTGTAGCGTTCAACAGAACATTAGCGAACAGAGTGACAATACCAGGAATAGATATATACATATTCTTAAGTTGATTTTCTCCATAGCTATGGTAATTGTATGTTCATAGAAAAGTGCATCTCGTGGAAGGAGAGATGGAAAATAGATATTATAGGTGAAAAGGTGCATGGGTCAAGTAAGAAAAATCACTTGCCACCCGCTTCGCAGATGAGATGAGTGACCGTGTGGTTCGGATATATATGAGAAAAGAGGATGAAGCAGCGAGAAAAAGGAGTGTGGACGAAGTAGCTTGGCGTGTAATTGTCTGGAAAAGTTTAATAAAGAGTTTTGCTCAAGCAAGGCTAGCGGTGGCGGTTACTCTGAGGTGCACGATTAATTATACGGAGAGAGAGAGAGAGAGAGAGAAGAAAGTGAGCTTCCTCGGTCTGCAGAAATGACTTTAACGTTTATCTCACTCGCTCACTCGCACGAGAGAGAGTCTACTTTAATGAAGCTCCGAGACTTTATTGTATTCCCCGGCGATTATTATTACAAATCGTAGGTGATTCGTTATGGGGATATATACATGTATAGTGTATATGTATATGTGTGTGTATGTGGAGTATACATAGACTGGTATACCAGGCTTCTATATCCCAGGAGCGATTAATTTTTAACGCGAGAGAGAGAACGACTTGCTTGGGATTGCGCAAGCAGGCAGGCAGGGCACACATGGTACACGTCTGATTTTTTAATAGGGCCCAGAGATGCTCTGGGAAAAACTGTAAATTTCCGCGATAAATAAAAGAGTGTGGTATGTGCACTAGACTTGCACGCTTGCTCTCTCTCGACTTTGCTCTTCGACATTTTTCAGGAGTAGACGAAATTGCACTTGCCACTGGTCACTTTATGGTATTACATACATATATATAGATATACGTGTGCGCCAGATGGAGAGTTGGGAGGTGTGGCTTAGGTCACTTTATTAAGATTTTTTTTTTTTGCTTTGCTTTAGGTTTGGATTTTCTTGTTTATAGAGAAAGTCACGACTGGTGAGAAAAATTTTAAGAATTTCTTTTGAAATTTTGTGGAAGCGCGTGATAAGAGGATTGTTAGTTTAGTATACCATTAGTATACCATTAGAGGCAGGTTAATGCTTCTCTTGTCAACGCTACTGTACAAAGTTTTTTTTTTTTTTTTTGTTAAATTATATTAAAATTCATTACATTTAAGTGCCATTTCATTTAGCATTTGAGGTCGTTAATTTTCAAGCAATTAAACTGACATAAAGAAATGTTTATTACTTTTTTATTCTGCATGTATTTTTTCAACGTCACATATATTAAAATTTTTTTTTTTTTTGCTTATTTGAATCTTTAAAAAATATATAAATTAAGAACAAAATAAATAAATTAATAATTAAATAGAAAAATCAATAAATAAACCTTGCACGTATAAAAGAAAAAAAAAATGTTTGAATCCAGGTCAATTAGTTACCAGAATTTCAGTAAACATTGGAAACTAATAATATTAGAAGAAAAAGGAAAGTCAAGAATGAAGTCTAGGTGTCTTAACTTGAAAAATTTTTTTTATCAATTTACAGAAAAAGAACAAATCCGAGCAATCGGAAAAGCTAAAGTTATAGTGTCTGTATATGTATATGTGTGTGTACATGTTGTGTCGTTGGAAGCGTCGTACGTACGTGACGAGCTTAAAAATCATTGCAAGCTCGCCACAAAATGAATCAGAGTTAGTTAGCTTCCTAGCTATATATACTACAAGCTACTAGCACACATATATATGTGTATGTACAGTTGTGGCGTCGGAAGCGTATACCTGAACGTGAGATACTGTTTCACATACATATATAGAGCGGGTCTCGCGCGGGCGAGAAACCGCGCAATCAGGGTGTCGGCCAATCAACGTATACCACCGCATATACACACGTTTCCTTCTCGTATACATTTTCTTTCTTTCTCTCTCGCACTTGCGCTTTTAACACCAAGGTTTGTTTTTGCTGTCCACAGCGCGGACGAGGGCTTCGACGGCACATATCCGACCAACGTCGTGGTCAAGGAGAACGGTACGTGTTTGTACGTGCCACCGGGCATCTTCAAGAGCACCTGCAAGATCGATATCACTTGGTTTCCCTTTGACGATCAGCGCTGCGAAATGAAATTTGGCTCTTGGACTTACGATGGCTTTCAGGTGGGTTTATATTATTATCATTATTATTATTATTATCATTATTATTATTGTTATTGATATTAATTTTATATTATTTTATTTTATAAAATATCAATATAAAATATAAGTAAGAATTACAAATAAAAATTGTGTGATTGATTTTACTACATTTCTTAACTATTATCATGAAAATTTTATTTGACGGAGTAGTTTGCATCAAGTTTTTTTCAATAAAAAATGAAGATATTACATTTGGCAAATTTAAATGAAAATTTTTTGAATTAAATTTTCTAACTGATTATTAAGAAATCATTTAAGTAAAATTTAGGTGTGCATAGTAAAGAGAATTATTAATTTCTTACAATTTATGAGAATAAAAAATAATAAAGAAACAAATGATTTAAATTTAATTTAAGTATTCGCGTGTTTAGAAATATAAAAATCTTATTTAAAAATAAGAA
Source organism: Leptomastidea abnormis (assembly GCA_030522805.1). NCBI lineage: Eukaryota > Metazoa > Arthropoda > Insecta > Hymenoptera > Encyrtidae > Leptomastidea > Leptomastidea abnormis. Next base: position 14,278 of record JAPYZE010000755.1, read on the forward strand.
AAAACAAAACTTTAAGAAACAAGCGTTATATTGCTTACGCTACACTTAAATAAAAGAGAGAGAGAGAGAGAGAGAGAGGAGAAAGAGGGGGGAGGGGGGCTACAAGAGGCAGAGACTTTTTAATTAAGTGCATTGTTTTACTTTCTCGCTCTCCGGTGTGTTCAACACAACAGCTGGATCTTCAGCTACAGGATGAAGCGGGAGGCGATGTTAGCAGCTTTATTACAAACGGCGAGTGGGATCTTTTAGGTAAAGTAACTAAGTCCATTAAAGCCAGATTCTTCTTCTTCTTCTTCTTCTACTACTTCTACTTCTTTGCTTGTTAGACAATGACGTTTTGAACTTTATTAAATAGAAAATCTTATATATATATATTTTTTTTCCCCTTCGGTTATTTGATTTTAAAAGTTTGAAAAATCGAATGATGATGATTAATTCGAAATGGGGTAGAAAAGACTAAAAAATTATTTGAAATGTCTAAAATTTTAATTTAAACTTTTTAAGACATTTTTTATATAACAGTAAATGCAGTAAGCGAGTAATTAAAATATAGATGTGAGATTTAAATTAATAAGAAAGTAGAAAGAGAGAGAGAGAGAGAGAGAGAGAGAGAGAGAGAGAGAGAGAAAAAAAGAGAGAGAATGCGGCAGAGAAAGTAACTTTTTCAGCAAATTGAAGTTTATGAAACGAATTTAATTAACGCTTTGTCATTCAAGTGCAAATGCAGATCGCTAAAACTCTTAAGACTTATATTATACTCTTTCAAGTCGAATAAAAAGCGTTTATAATTTAATATAATTACTTTTATTAATAAACGAATAGAGATATATTATGGTATAAGTATAAACGTAGCTTTTATATTTTTCTTTCTCCAAAGCTAACTTTAACGCAATCGCGGCAAAATTAACCATTGCTAAAATTTAAATTCTTCAAGACCAATATATATATATATATATATATATATATAATACCTATTCCCATTTACCTTTTCTCTTATTTTATTTACCTTATTATTATTTCCTTAATCAGTAATTAATGTTTGCTTTTATTCTTTCTTATAGACCAATATAAGATTATAGCATCAATTACTTTTATCACGTTTATTGCTACAATAGCACAATTTATTAACTTTTTTTTTTTCTTTCATAAAAAAAATATGTCCCCATCACTACAACCAATTCCAAAATACCAAAGGAAAATAAAAAAAAAATGTTTATTACATAATATACGTATTTTTCTTCACATATACAGGTGTACCGGGTAAAAGGAACGAAATTTATTACAATTGTTGCCCGGAGCCATATATCGATATTACGTTCGTCGTTATAATAAGAAGGCGTACGCTTTATTACTTCTTTAATCTCATCGTGCCGTGCGTCTTGATCGCCAGTATGGCGGTATTGGGATTCACATTGCCACCGGATTCCGGCGAAAAGCTTTCTTTAGGTAATGAATTATATTATTTTTTTTTTTTATATACATCTTCACTTAAATTATCCAAAACAACAAAACCCTGATTTACCAATTTTTTTTCATTATTGTAACCTTTCCTATACTTCCTTCCTTTTTATTATACATAAAAAGTTAATTTAATTACTTTGCTAATTTACAGGAGTGACAATTCTCTTGTCTCTCACGGTGTTCCTTAATATGGTGGCAGAAACGATGCCTGCGACCTCCGATGCCGTACCGCTTTTAGGTAAGAGAAAAAAAAAAAATAATAATAAAAAACACAATTGATAAAAATATAATACCCTTTGGTCTACTTGTGGTGAGAAAGCTGATGATGTATGACAATTTTAATTGGAAAAGTGTACGACAAATTCGATATATCACTATATATGTATGTTACTTTTCAAATATTTGCTTAATATTCGTTTAAGAGCGTGACGACCGGGTTATAATTTATATTATATCGGTTATTGTCATTCAATTAACGTCGAAATTAGGCGCAAATAAAATAACAGATATTTATACATGTGTGTGTCAAAGCACGTGCTTATTATATAACGTAACATGATGATACAATAAAGTATATTTCATTTGATTGAATATATCGCGAAGTAATTATAATTGGAGTCAAAAAGGCTTTGAATATACATGCGTGTGTATGTGTATGAGTATTTGTGTATAGCAATTAATTAAGCGTATACGCGAGTGGTCAGTTTGTTTAACAACAATAATAATATGTAATAATAAGCTGAAATATGTTGGTGATTTGTTTAAATAGGGACGTACTTCAATTGTATAATGTTCATGGTGGCCAGCAGTGTGGTCAGCACAATTCTTATATTGAATTATCACCATCGTAACTCTGACACCCACGTGATGTCCGATTGGGTATGGCTTTATATCAAGTTTAACAATTTATTCAATATTAACTTTATTAATTTATTTCTTAAATTTTAATTTATTATTTTTAGACGATACGATTGAATTGTAAATTTTAAATTATTTTTTATAGGTGAGAGTCGTCTTCCTAGATTGGCTGCCTTGTATACTGCGAATGTCAAGGCCAATGCCTGAAGATGAGGATGATCCTATGCAAAAGTCGCAAAAACCTTCTCCGGTCACTGGTACGGAATTTAAATATATAATATGTATTTCATTAAGTTTTTATTTTACATTAGAATAAGTTATAAATAGTTTTAATTTTAGTTCGATTAATATAATCTATTTCAAATTCCATTTACTTGTTATAAGAGAAAGCAATCGTTAATAAATCAATGATATATAGGTATATAGAGTAGTATTTCATTATGCGGTTGTCGACTTTTTATCTAAATTACAAAATAAAGATTTGATTCGGCAACGGCTATTTTAAGTCGTTGAATGAGATAAATGAACGAATGTCTCTAATGGATTTCTCGAATCATTGGATAACCTCTCTTCTGTTATTATATATCTATATCGGTATATATAAAATACAACCCGTATCTGGTTGGTGATCGATGAATGGATACCAATAGATTTAACCTCGCGTTTAAACCCTTATATCTTTTTGGCGAATTTTCCTACATCGATACCTTGAATCCGATAATCAAATCGCTGCTTCGATCTTTAGCACATTTTTAAATAAAATCCTTCAAAGGAGTTAACACTTCTTGAAAAATACTATCGGAATTTGCTATATAAGAACCTTTCCTTACCTTTTTCTGTTAGCTTAAAAAGAAAATCCATTCAAGTGATAAGCATAAATCAATGGGGGGAGGGCAAAAAAGACAAAGTAGACGTAAATTTGATAAAAATCAATTCAACCATAAATTTAAAAAAAACACAAAGAAAAAATTTTAAATTTAGGACTCGTGTTAAAGTATTCTTAGATCAATCTAATAAGTATAGCATTCTATATTCTCACAAATGCCTTTAGCTTGTCGTTAAAAACTACAATAGCTTACTTAGATTCTGTGTTAATCGAAAACCGATTTTCGGGCAATCGTGTAATTATTTAAATTCAAGCGGAAAGAATTATCGATAGTATAGAGAGGCGAGTGATTTTAAATGGTCCTCCTCCTTCCCCTCCCCCCAGGGGGGGTATCGATTTTCCGAAAATTGCTTTTCAATTTCAAAGCAATCCCGTATAAAATTCATTTCGAAAATTCAAAGAGCTATAACCCAGCCACAAAATTGTCGATATGTGTTTCAAATACACGTTCTCCTATATATTTTTTTTCCATTTAAAGCCTTGATCTCAATGCCAAATTAAACGCACGTAATAGATGATACTCACATCAATAACAAGCGCAATTATTATCAATCCCATCAAATAAACTTAGCAATCAAATCCTAATTAATGACAATTTAATAAAAAATTCCATGAATCCTTAACCATATAGGTACGAGCAAAACGTACGGCGACCTGGAGCTACCTCAGCGCTCGAGCAAGTCTCTGCTGGCGAACGTGCTGGACCTGGAGGACAACGCGTTGGCCTCCCACAACAATTTGCTGAACAACGTGTACAGCACACCTGGTCCCCATCATCACGGCCACGTGCACGCGACGCCCCATCATCATCACCATCCCCACACGGCTACCCCGACGCCGCATCATCAGCATTACCCGGTGCCGCCACCACCGGCCGGACACCAGCTCGGCCACACGCCCCATCATCACGCACATCCGGTCGAGCCTACGGCCGGACCCCAGGTCGAGACGATCCTACAGAGCGCCTGCTTCTGCGCGAGATACGAGCTCATACTTATACTCAAGGAAATCAAGGTATATTATATGTATGATATATTATTTATCAAACTTTGATTTTATTTTATTTCCTACTGTAGTTTAATTTACCTCGTCAAGCTATTACCCCCTTTTTTTTATTTGGAAGAAAAGAAAAAAATCGGTTTTGGATACTGGATTTTTCGCTTGATTTAAACGGGAATTGAGATTGTTTGGAAATATTGGAATTGGCCTCGATTTATAAAAAAAGAGCCACTCGATGATATGGAACGAACTGCGATCTGTTTGCATAACTGTATCTTTTCTTTTTCCCCTGTTTTATTAGGCCGAAACAATCAGGAGGGGCTAAAGTACGCGAGTTAACGTTATAACGGCTACTGCTGAAATCACATAGGGCGCACACTCTCGTTTGCAGATTAAAGTCTCGGAGGATTTATAGATTGAGAAAAATTTATATTTCCATCGAGGCATTTTTTTGTATAGTATCTACCTGTATGTGTATGTGTTCTCAAGGTTCTTCTTTTGTTTGGAATCTCGCGAATCTTTTATTTTTACTGCAAAGCTGGAATAATCTCTCAAATTTAAATTCTTCTTTTTTTTTCTAAAAAGAAGGCAGAGTTGAGTTAATCTAATGTGTCCCCTGTAAGATTTATGATGTGTTTGAAAAATAATAAAAAAAAAAAAAAGAAAATGGATTTTAAGCTTCTTTTTTGTTATTTTTTTTTTCTTTCTTCTGTTCAAAATCTGGTGATTTATTTCAAAATTTGAAGTGTCAATGAAATTCGTTTAAGAATCTTTAGTCAATTAGGATTTTGATATAGTATTGTCAGTAATTAATTAAAATCTAGACTATTAAAGAAGTTAATTAAACTTCATTTTTTTCTGAATCTCTAATAATGCATTGCATAAAAAATAGTATGATCTGCACAAAAAATTGAATGTTACTTTATTTTAAATCAAAATTTTTCCATCTATTACATTTGATTAATTAATTGAATGAAAAAATATATTTTGTAAAAATCATGAAATAGAATTTAGACTAATCCAATTACAATAATTACTCGAATTACAAATTTAATATAAAGCCCCTACAAAAACAATTAGTTTCAAATTCAACAAACCACACACACAGACACATAAAATACAATAGAAATAAAGGATAGGTCACAAATATAATAGTAGATTCCAACACTACAACATTTGAATCTGGTTCAGTTATATATATGGTCCATCAACTTTTCATCGAATCGTCCAATCAAAACGCGACACTTTTGAGATCCACGAAAGCCTCTCATAATTTTATAATCCGTTTAGCACACACACACACACATACACACACATATACACATATACAGATTATACACATATAATAGTAATCGAGAGGAGAAGGGGGTGGAGGAGATCATTTCGATTTTGAGCGGGTGCAAACGGCCTTGGCGCTTATAGGCAAGCTCTCTCTCTCTTTCTCTCTCTCTCTTTCTCTTGTGCGCGACCCCGATTTTCGGGGGGATAGAGACATGCGCGCAAGAGGATGGAATTAGGGGATATATGGAAGAGAGAGAGAGGGAGGGAGGGATACATACAGGCAGCAGCAGCCTAACGTTTACATAATCAGGGGCCTTCAAAATTGAAAGTTTCCGAGTTTGCGCTTGATTTTCCCACTCTCTTCTTCTTAAGTATCCCCCTTATCCTCTTTCAACCAAAACGTGAGAGAGAGAGAGAGAGAGAGGGAGAAAGGACCTGTGTGCAGGAAGAATCTATTAATTATTAAAATGTGACCCGCAAACACACAGAATTCGCGCACGAGGATCAAGGAATTTTCTCGAGAGTATATTATGTGAGTGTATATTTGTATAACAGGAAGCAGATTTTAACGGTCGTTTGTATAAGTTTTTCGTCAAGCTTTGCTTTTCAATATAATTTTAATAATAATTTCTCTCGTTGATGTATTTTACACAGTTGTTGGATTTGTGCAGGTCACGTTTAAATTGATTGAGCAAATGGATATCTATATCTTTCTCTTGCAATGTAATATGACGTTGAATGTAATCGCGGACTGAGGAGAAGAAGATGGAGGAGAAGTATTGAGCATAGCGACGGTCTTCCGCGTTTGCGAATTTCCAATAGCCATCGGGGTTATCTGACGTATAGACACATTTCTGCTCCATTTCGGACCATCCAATAATATCTGCATGCTTTGCTGCTTGGCTCTCTCTCTCTCTTTCTATCTTTCTCTTCAGAAATTCAACGGTTCCATGTATATCTATATGTTATTACACGAGATTGTTGTAACAGCGAATAATAAGAAAGTTGGCCTATCGTCAAGTCTTTTAATCCGTCACTGCAATAACAATATCTATCCTCTATCCTTTTCGTTTCATACAATAATTTCTCCATCAAATTTGTCGGAATTTTATTAAAAAAAAATTGATAAAAAAATAAATAAATAAAAAGAGAGAGAGAGAGAGAGAGAGAGAGAGAGAGAGAGAGAGAGAGGGAGAGAAAGAGTGAAAAGCTTTTATTAAAAAAGTAAAAACGCGTAAGTTTGGGTTATTGGACATTTTTCAAATTTACTCAGTTCCACTCGTTTCAGTTCGCGTTTCTTTCTAATCGCAATAAGAGCATCGAGTCGAAAGGGAGATCACGCATGGCGAAACGAAGGAAGAGAGAGAGAGGAAGTATAAGCTGAGAGAGTTACATGAGAGAAAGAGAGAAAGAGCTTTAATACGACCCTAAGCTTTAGCCTAGCGAGAGAGAGAAAGAGAGAACTCGGAAGCTGCTAGTTTTTCGAGTATGTTTGACTTGGCGAATGCGAGACTAATAACCCTGCACAAACATTCGCAAGTTGAGGCCCCTACCCCTCCACCCTTCTCCTCTTCTTGCCCTCTCACTCTATATTCCCCACGTCATTTTATATCCCCGGCTTCGAGGAGTCAGCAGGAACAAAGCATCAAAGTTTTCCAGTTTGCCCTGCACTTGTGCACTATAGTTCTACCCACAGCGAGAGAGAGAGAGAGAGAGAGAGAGAGAGAGAGAGAGAGAGAGAGAGAGAAAGATAGAGAGAACAGCGTTATTTTTTAGGTCAGACTTTAACGGCTGTAGGTCGAGGTATAGAGCCAGTGTTGGCTAATTCGCCGCATGGGAAATGAACTTTTTCGCTGATTAGATCGAGGAATATATTTGGCTGATATGGCATTCTATTCTCTATGTGTATGTATGTGTGTGTGTGCATGTGTCTATGTGTTTATGAGTGTGATTTTTTTCTTCTTTTCTGCTTACGGTGTGTTGGTGATCTGGGGAGGCGGATGATATTGATAAGTTAACGCCCTCGTGTGTTAATTTTGTGGAGAGTTTAGGTCTTTCGAGAGCCTCCCTATTGGTCGGTTAATATTTAATTTGTCCTAATAGCCTCTTGGATGAGATCCAATTTATCTCATGGATCAGAATCTACAACAGAATATATATTGTTTTTGGATACTTTCCAGCAATGCAATTTACACGTTTGTACATCTGTCGACGGATATTGCGTTTACTTTTTTTTTATCCTCTACCCCTCTCCTTCTTCATTTTTTTTTTTTTATTTTTAATCAAATGGATTCTATTAGACTTTGGCATTAACAAAAATAGAATCAAATATAATATTTAATTTCCAAAGAGGTCCGTCTATAAATAAAACACACAACTGACTACTTTGCTGATATTTGTTATATTAAATTGCGAGTGATAAAGTATCATCTGAATTAAAACTAAAGATAATCAATTTTCATTTTCTTTTTTAAAATAAATCTATATCACTCATTACTATTGTCTCCAAAATAGGTTTATTTTGTAGGTTGAATTTTTTTAATTAATACAGCATCTTTGAATTAAATAAAAAATGTATATATTAATAATGCCACTAATACTGTATACTAATTGCAGATAATCACGGATCAATTGAAGGACAACGACGTACAGACGAAGATTACCAACGATTGGAAATTCGCTGCGATGGTGATTGACAGATTGTGCCTAATCGTTTTTACTCTGTTCACGATAATTGCCACCATCACCGTCCTCTTCTCGGCGCCGCACATCATTGTCACGTGATTTTCGAGCCTCCCGCCGCGAGGAAAGAGACGAAGACGTAGACGCAGAAAGTGCACCGTTGCCGCCGTTGCCATTGCCATCACCGCCATCACCACCACCATCAACACCCCCGTCGCCGTCGCCGTTGCCACCGCCGCTACTGCACAAGTAATTGTTGTTCTCGTAGCCGTTGCCATCGACGCCGCGAAAGCTGCTGCGGCTCCGATCTGCCAAGAGCCGCACCAATGTTGCCGTTCCCATCGCCGCCGAAGTTACTCTTGTTCTTGTTGTTGTTGTTGCTATTATTGTTCAATCATCACGTTTAGGAGAGGCCAGCTTATGTCGTTTTTCCTTCGTAAATCAGCGTCGATTTTTCCTTTCGATTATTTCGACTTGCTTGCACCTCGGTTACTTCGAGTCTTATTGTAAATGCTGACGAACGCGAAGCGCTTGATTGAATTTAATGATTGGAAACAAGATTATTCTTATGATAAGAATTAAAAGGGTAAGAATAAACTGGGATATTTCAATAGTCGCGATGTAACACCTGCTTAAAAATTTTTATTATTGGGTTATTGGGTTATTAGCAATACGCAAGAGAATTAACAAGGAACAAGACAGTTAAATTAGCTTGGATTTTGTCGTTTTTTTTTATTAAGCTCGAACTTGTAATACACGACAAAGCCTTAAAAAGTCTTTAAGAAGCCAATATTTGGTTTTGGAGAAAACAAAATCATAATATACTAAATTATAAAGTGTTTTAGTATTTTTAAAATTAATTGGTAAAAATTTGAAACATAATCAAATCGACTCGTTTACCTGAGACCGAGATAATTTGTTAGCGGTGTCATCAAAAAACCGCATTTGAAAATTCAGCCTACTCCTAATCGAATCAAACTTCGAGTAAAGAGTCAACCAGAAATGAAAAAAAAAAAAAAAAGAAAAGTGAAAGAATTTCAAATGAGATTTATCGGATCGAAGTAGACATTTATTTCGATTTTAGAGAAAACGTTTGTCCTAGAAAAAAAAAATGAAGATCTTACACGTGACGTAAATTATAAGCAACAACAAAATAAAAAGAATAAAGGGCAATGCAAATTATTGGAAGGAGCATTAAAGCGCACACATGAAATATGTAAAACTTTCTTGAATAACAAAACCAAAATAAGAAAAAAAAAAAAAAACGAAAAAAAACAAAAAAAAAAACAAAAAAATATATGAACTGCCAAGGTGATTCAAATATGCCAGTGAATTTTATTAATCCGTACATATTTAAATATCATTAGAGTATTCATAAATACATATAAATAAAGTATATAGGGGGACACGTGGATGCGTGATAAAGCGATTACGAAAATAATAGAAATGCAGAGCCGAATTGAGGCGATAAGTTAGCGAGGAAAAGTCATCAACGAGCTAAAAAGAGAGAATGGGATTTATATTACGATTATATAATATAAACGCGGCGTAATCGTTCCACCGTATGTAGCAACGACGGCGATGATGATGATGACGATGATGATGATGATGATAATTTTTTCGATTAAAGACGACGATATAACTTATATACGTAATAATAATAATATAAAATTAATTAAAATGAAAACTGGAAAGAAATCTCTATACAAATTATACATAACACATACACACACACAGGTAAAATATATACATAGCTCGTATTATGAATCACGATTCTCTCTTCAATAAACAAAAAGGACAAAAAAAAAAAAAAAGAATAACATTAAATAAATAAAATAAAAATATAAATAAAGAAAACCATAGGCTAAGCAAGCAATCGTGTCTCTTGTACGCAAAGTTTTTATGATTATACGTAAAATTATATTAGTATCATCGTAAGGAAATAATAAGAAATAATTTTCGATATCATTTCGAAAAAAAGCTCTTTGATAATCAATTACACATTATTTCCGATCGATAATATATATAAATTTGCAATAATTATTTTTTACTCCAACGTAACGTTATACGCTTTTTACGTTACATCGCGTAATTAATTAATTAATTAATTAATTAATTAATTGATTAATTAATTAATCATTGTTACATAAAAAAAAATATAAATATAATAATATTTAAAGTATGCATGAATCGCGTTGATTTTCTATATGTCTATGAGTATTCGTTGACGATTAAATAACGGTAAGGGTTTGTTAATAATAAATTATATCTAATTTTAATTATTGCTTTTAAAAATATAAATCGAGCGCAAATTTTTTCGCAAATTCAAACTATTATAAATTTTTCATAACAAATATCAGCCAACTTTTTCATACACGCATGTATAAAATCAAGTTTTCTTATTCCTCTTCCTCTTCACAAAAATAATGTTCACTTCGAGAAAGAAACATCTATAATACGGAAAAAAATATAGAACAAAACTAGTAGATATAATATTATGCCAGATTGTAGCATCGGAATAATACAGTGGAAAATTTAAAAAAATTAAAAATTTAAAAAACAGGAATAATTGTGCTTTCAGAATGAATTTTAAGTATGTTTCTGGTGATTCGAGCAATTGACTTTCTTAAATAACAGGAAGAAAAGCAACGGAAAAAATATTTTAAAAATTAAAAAAAAAAGGATAAAAAATAACAAACATATGCGCCGAGATGCGTAAACAGCCCTTTCGTCGGTCGTTAAGGGCAAATTACGTAATTTAAATATAAAAATACGTTGAAGAATTTGCGTCAAATTCGCGCACATCAGTTTATAAGACGATGACTATAACGTTATTAAACGAAGCAAACGGTTCTTCTTTCAGAGTAAACTATTGGAATTAAAATACTTATCGTTTGTAAGATTATAAATTAATAATGGTTATGTTACCTATTCGAATCTTCTATTATAATCGTTGAATTGTCTATGTGTGTGTTTTAAAAATAAGTCAAAAGTTTTATAAATGTAAACAAGTTAATAAAAAATATATATAAAAAAAAAAGAAAGAAAAAATAAGAATCAAAAATCTACGTTAAGATGCTTTTTTTTAAATTTTAATGTAATTATAAAAAAAAAAAAGAATCGCTAAAGACTCGGAAGGAGTTATATTTCGCAACGAGGCGGTATAAAATGCTACGTCACACCGCAAGTTCATTATATATAAATACATAATTAATCGTAGAATTGCCTCGGGTGGTCAACGATCCTCGAGTCGCCTCGTCGGAATCGCCTCCGACGAGAAACCAGCTTTTAAAAGAAAAACCAAAAAATAAAAAAAAAAATAAAAGAAGAAGAAAAAGAAAACTTGTTTAATGAATTATATACGAAGTAACACACACGGAAGATAGTGAAAGCTGCGTGGCTTCGGCATGATTTGCAGACGCGACAACCAATCACGTTAACTCTTAAATAAGTATTAAAGTTTGCGAGCTAATTAAGACGATGAACAAAAATAAAAATAAAAAATTAAAAATAATGTTGTTAAATGATGTTAAAAAGGATAAATAAAACAAAGCAAAAATATATATATATATATATACATAACTACGATAAATGATGCATTAAAAAAAAAATTACTATTATGATAATTAATTGAATGAAAATAATTTAAAAAAATATATATATATACATAATAAGTAGATAAAATATAATGCGTGATGAGAAAAAAACATACGAATTCCGAATTTCGATTTCTGAAAACCGGAGGGTAAAATTTTTTGAATGGATAGAAGAGAGATAACGATGATTATAATTGCTATCAATACGATGAAATACTGTACTAAAAAAATAAATAAATAAAGTTTAAGAAGTTTAAGAGATAAAAAAGAGAGGGTCGGTAGTTAAAAAAGATAAAAAAAAGGTTGCCTAGCTAGGTTTACGATTCCCAAGCGAATTTTTCAAATTTTTTCAAACGAGGAATGCTGTATTATCTAGTCACTCCAAAATCAGTGAAAAGCGTACAAACGATCTTAATAATTTATACTTATGACTATTTTACAAGTGAATTATTACTGATACACACGTATTTAAGATTTTTGAACCAGCATAAACGATATAATAATCATCATCCTGATAAAATACATTTTTTATTAATATAAATGAACAATTTTTGTATAGCCAATTTGTCAAATATTACAGTTCTTAAACGTCTCTCTATGTACTTCATATTTCATGATTTTTTCACTGATTTTTGGAAAAAAAAAGCAGAAATTAAATAAAAAAAGAAATGGATATAAATTATAATCTATTGAAATAATCAATAAAACATATTGCTACATACACCGTGACACATACCGATATTCTCTTACACGTACACATACGTTAAAAAAAAAAATCAGTAACATAAAACGTTGTTAATAAATGATAAATAAAAAAAAAAGTAAATATAATAAAATATTTATATTAATTGTATTCAAGGGAGCAAGCGGAGATGTTTGGTTTTTCCGTGACGTGTGCGAGATTTTTTTACATTTAACTAGGTCATTGCCGATAAATAAAAAAAAAGCATAGATGAAATAAAGATTTTTAATCGCAAACTGTGTACATTTAAAAAGCCGAATTTTTCAATAATTTTGAACAGCAGACTGATGGATTGATCGATCGAATAAAATCGAACGGATAAAATAAGCGCAGCATCAAAGCAGAAATAAGCATGAATTAAATCGATGGATGAACGGTGCTTATTAATTTATCGCAAAATCTTATACATATATACAAATATACATTTATAAATACGCTTCTACGATTAAATACGAGGTAAAAAAAATAATAATAATAATAAATTGAGATTAACTCAACTTTCGCAAAATTACCGCTAACTTTTTCCATTATTCTCGAGCTTAGTAAACCGTTTATAACGACGCATCGCGCGAGCGTCTTTTCTCTCTTTTTCTCTCTCTCTCTCTCTCACTCACTCTTTTGCTTTTTTTCTTCAACTTCACCCCACTCCTGCCCACCTGCTTTTCTTTGCTAAGATACGAGCTATTGTTTCACGAGCAACAGGCTAACGATAACAGCAGCAGCAACAGCCACCCCCTCCGAGAGCGAGAGACAAACGCGTCATTGAGAAAAACAATTGTGAGCTCCGTCATGTTGCCCTTTATTATCGACTTAGCGATGATTATTCTCTCTAGCAAAAGAAACCAAAAATTATAAATAAATTAAATAAAATTAATAATAACAATAATAATAATAATAAAGGCATAAATTAAAAGCTAAACTATCTTTCGACGAAAAAGCTTATAAAGCGCTATTTAAAGAAAAAATAAAAATAAATAATGATGAAGAAAAAAAAACGAAATTATTAAAAAGTGTATCGCTAAAACATTATCTATACATATTTAAAACTATTGAAATGCTAAACTCGTACTCGTATAAACACTAAACTAAATTAATGAAATAATAATAAAAAAAATGATAAACATTAAACAATTTAAAAAAAAATTATACATAATTAAAAGATGCGCGCAGGAATACTCCAGGTTAAATAAAAGAAAGAAAAAAAAAAATAATAAATAACAATCGTGCGGGAAAAGTGAATTAAACATGTTTGTAGCTAAGGTAAAGTGAGATCGGCACAAAAAAAAAACACAAATAACATAGTTCAGGGATTTTTTTGATAATCGCAATATGTCTATATTTTCAATGAAAATTATTTTGAATACAGTTATGAAAAAAAAAAATAATAATCTAAGTTAAAGAACGTAAGCGTAAGTTTTATTCAAAACATTGAGATATAGAAAAATAAATATTGAATATTTGAAAAGATAACGTTTTGCGATTGTCATCGAGTCGCTGAAAAATGTAAAGTCATGTACATCGAGTATAGGTATATTAATCAAGTTTAAAAAAAAAGAAAAAGAGAAGATAAATAGAATGTTTATAAGAAAGAGAGAGGAAGCGAGAGGGAGAGAAAGAGAAAGAGAAAAGGATTATAAAAATTGAATGAGTTATAGGTAGTTGACTAAAGGATGGGGGTGGAGGCTTGGTAGTGAATGTAAAAAAGACATTTGCTTCAGAGACGAGACAGAGACAAAAGCTATGTGATTAAGAGTAACGATTATACACACGATCAAAAGATTACTGACACATACATACACATATGCGTACTATCATATAGCATATGCAAATAAGCAGTCGTGCTTATTAATGCAGTTACACAGTCACGAAAACGAGTGCGCAATCACGTTATATTTTTTTTTCTACAACCAACTACTATCCACTACGCATAGCAGCAATAGCGACATTAGTATATTATTGTATTCTACCAATGTACTATAGCGAGCGTCAAAATATTCGCATACGCCTTCTAAGCAACAATGTATTAAATCCCATCACTATAGACCATATAACTCGAGGGTTTTAATTCTTGTCCAATTATTTCATTGTTTTTTCTCAACTTGTATATCGTTGGTACACCCAATCTGCTAGATAACTTTAGATAAGCATAAGCCTAAGCTAATATGTCTTACACGATTTGCGCGTCCTGATCTCAGTGCGCATATAAACAAAAATAGACACATAAAAACGAATGGTATTGAAAATTTTCGCAAGAAAACGATGCATAACGCACAGCTGCTGCTGCCAAGAAGATCAGGACGAACTTGACGTAAGTAAGTACATCCGACACTATATGAGTTTTAAGCAAAGCGCAAATAATATTCTCTCGCTCTCTTTTTCTCTCTCTCTGTCTCTTCGATCACGCAGCACGTGGAAAAAATATGAGCCCGTATATAACGCAATGAAAAATCTCTCCTCTCTGTACTTACTTACGAATTATTAATGAGGGTGGAAGTCAATGCGAGAGACGAATTATGAATTATATATTGTATAGTAAAAAAAAAAAATAAATAAGGACGAGTATTGGTATAGAATAAGATCTAAGAATTACAGTCGAAGGAGGGGGGAGGGGTGAGGAATTTAAATAAAAAACAAAGGGCATGGAGATTAATGGTGGGCTCTATGTATCTCTGTACGTGAGATTATGTACTTGCTAATGAATGAAAAACTCTTCCAAAAAAAAACACACTTAAATTTCCCTCTTAAAGGTATAATAATACGTGAAAGAAAACAGGAAAAAAAAACAAAAAAAATAATAATAACCAAAAAGAAAATAAATATAAAAGAAAGACACCTACGGACGACGAAATATCGAGCGTCGTATCGGCAGATTGCGTCAATTCACCCGTCGAAGGTAGATATTGTATACATTGATGATAGTAGATTTTAGCGTGTACGTGACGAGGAATGATAATTTTTTTTCAAAATATGCGACTTGTCACATAATAGCGATCTTATGAAATAAGTAAGTAAATGATTAAATAAATAAATAAATAATAATAATAAAAAGAAAAGATGAAATAATCAGAGCAAACAATGATAAAAAGAAGCAAAAAAAAGAAAGAAAAGAAAAAGAAAAAAAACATATATACATATAGTGCCAAAGTTTGATTTGCATTTTCACTAGGCGATAATGTACCGATATATTGTCCGTTCAGTTTGGTCGATGATATAATATAATAATATTATTCGTATTTATAATTGTATTGCGTTTTTTTGTACTTTCTTGGTCGACGCTGTTTGAAGAAAACGACGACGATTTTCGTCGACTGCGGGCCACACGATCTCACTTGACTTTTAAATGAAAAATAAAGATGAAAAAAAAAAATAATAATAATAATGAAATAAAAAAAAAATTGTAGCGCCTCGATAAACAGCCTAGTTTAATAATAGTAAATTCATATTGAAAGAAAAATAAATAAAAAAATAAAAAAAATAACAAATATATAAAATAACTAAAAAAAAAAAGCACGTTTGTTATATTTCTACGCTGGGCTCTTGTTCGAGGCATTATCATATAATAAACGCGTGTTGATTGATATACGAGAATGATGATCCCCTGTTATAACTGGTGAGAACACAATCGCCGCATTGTAATATTATTATTATATTATTATTATGAAACAATTATTACGTTATTATGAAATTGTTGAAATAAACGGAACGATAAAATTTACATGTATTTTATTTTATCCAATTTTATTACTTTAAATAATATTACTAAATATATTGAATTTTATTTAACAGCTTCAGAGCACATGGATCATTAGAGTAACATCTTAAGAATTACTAATACAAAGTATCAGTTTTGTTGCTTTTGCATTATTTTTATCTTTCCTCAAGTGAAAAAACGCGATATTCAAAGTAGCCCCCTTGTTCAAAGTAACCCCTTTTTGCGGTATAAGACTATATTGAAATTGAATTATAATTAATTATTTTTTTATTTACAACTTTTTTGTCTATTTTATATGTCTAATTTTATTGTATAATCGAATCGCTGGAAACGAAAAAAAAATGCATAACTTGCAAATAGCTTACGTGCCCTTTTCAATCATAATAACAATAAAAAATTTTCTAATAATCGTATTTAAAAAAAAAAAACAAACATTTTTTTTGATTCCTTGTAAGTGGATAATCACGTATACCGACATGGATAACATCTTTACCAACCGTCGACAAAGTTTATCTCTATCGTGTCTGTGCTATACTTTTAGTACTAAGCTTTTTGTAGCCAAGTTGAATCAGCTGATCGCAATCCAAAAATGCATCAATGCATCTTTGGCGTCATTCATTATTCTTACGCCGAAGCTCAAAAGTCTTGGAAAATTAAAAATCACGCAGGATAAATAAAAGTAAAGTATTTGCAAAGCGTCGAAGAATAAACTCGACATGTTTTTTTACACTGAGATTGACGTGACTTGATTACTACATTGCTGTCTTCTGGTCGGTGCTATATTTGTTACGTAAATATACTACAGGTATAACCTATTTGTGTTTTGTTTTGTTTAAATGCATATTACTTTGATATTTTATATTACTAGAATCTGAAGAGCGCGCTTACGCGCGCACAGATCGGATACTGAGTAGCATTAATTCGTATAAAGCTATAATTTTAAAAAACTTATGAATTTGCACATTTGTTTGATATACCTATATAAATCCGAAGTACATTTTTCAAGTATCTGTATTACTATTAAAATATATCT
>JAPYZE010000756.1:0-31490 GCA_030522805.1 Leptomastidea abnormis
ACAATAATAATATCACCTCCTAAACACACTTAAAAAAAAAAAATCTCCCAACAGTAAATAAGACACACCTCACTCCGATCACTGAAGCACACAAACTGTCATTGCATCAAGTTATAATCGGAAAGCGCGCGCAAAAGGTGTCATTACATTTATATATATCACATACACCACACATCGCGTTTTCTTATCTCACACGTCACGTGGCTATATGGCTATTATACATTACGAATTGCCGGACCCAAAGTCGCGCTTCTCTTTATTGCACTCTCCCGCGAGAGCAGCAGCAGCAACAGCTAGCACAGCTGCAGCTTCGCACTAAATACGTTTATGCACCGCGAATAATACAAGCGGGTGGCTTGTATACATACATATACGTGTGCAAGAATAAGACAGATAGAGAGAAAGAGAGAGAGACGTCAGAGAGCAAGCACATGGCTTTGCGATCGCGGCTGCACTCGCGCGCCAATTGGCCTTGCTTCAACGCGGCATTGAAGCTTTCTGAACGCATATCACTATTGCTATATGCTATATTATGTTAGTCTGGTCGACTCTACATATCTCTTTATTCTCTCTTCTCTCTATTTGTCGCGCTTTTATTTTGCGATGAACGCGCTCTGCGCGATTATCTGTATGAATATAGTTTACCGCGTGTATACGATTATAATATATATGCCGGGTAATAATAAGTTTATCTCGAGATGCGAGCGCAGTACGCGCAAGCTTTTCGATTGAATTTGTTGGACTGTTTGTTTATATGATAGACTACTACTGCTGTGTGATTTTTAGTGTAGATGTAGGTGGGTGATGATAAAATTTTTTTTGTGGATTTACGATGATATCGCGTTTTTATTGATCGGGGATAATCGGATTGTGTGCTACTATAGTGGTGGTCGATAAATAATTGCTTTTCAGCTGCTATTACTATACTACTTCTGTTCAGCCCTTGTGATGTTTTCAATGTGTCATGTGTGTGTGTGAGTTAAAAGCGCACATGTGTAAGTTTGTGTATTACATCGTTTTCGAAAATTAAGGTAGACGTTAAAATGTCGTTAAGAATTATTTTATTGTGTTGTTTGAAATATACAATGTGGATTTTCTGAGAAATATAATAAAGTGTGAAGTTTTTTAGTTAATTTCATAATTTGTTGCAAATTTTATGTTTATTGTTATTTTGAATTTAGTTTTAAAAAATATACAATTAATAAGTGAATGTGTGTCGATAGTTTTGTTTTTTTTCAAATTATTATGATATAAAGTTGTTTATCTGTGATTTTGAAAAAATAATGATATGAAAGTTGATTTCTCCTAGACATATTTAAAAAATATATAATCTTTATTGTAACTCATAATTTAATTTTATACTATTTAAGATTACTTGTTATGAAAGAAAAAAAAATTTGTTTTAAACATTTTAACAGCGCTTATGTAACAAAACTATAAAATAAAACCACACAATAACAATTTCAAAGAACATAAACGTATGACAATGTTTTTAATAATATTACAAGTTAAGACAAAAAATCAGGTATAAAATTTAAAACTGGCAAAGCTAGAGAAAAAGCTTTGTAATCATGAAATTGATCTTGGCAAATTTTCAAATTACCAAAAAGCAAGTGCACAACTTTTATTATCGACATCATAAAAGCAAACAACAAAAGTACAATGTTAATGCGGCATCATAATTCAGATACTTAATATATAATTGCCAAAAAAGACTTAAACGCGTTAGTTTCAACGTATAAGTATAACTTGCTTATATTTTATTTTGCTCAAACTTTATCTAACAATTTTTCTACAACCTCGTCAATGTAAAAGCTTCCCGATAACAACAATTTCAAATCGCTTGATAACTTCAATAAAAAAATCAGCAAAAAATCTCTCCCGAGAAAGCAACTTGACATTCACCAATGCCAAGGCTTTAGTATAATATCAAAACAAACTCGTCAAGCATAAACGATCGCGCGATGTTCCATAATCAATTTTCAATACAAGTCACCTTCTAACTTAGTAGTCCATACTACACCTTTCCAATCTCTTTCTCACAAGCTATAAGTAAGCCAAAAAAAGTCACACTCTCACACAACCGATCCCTCCCACAAACTGCAACTGCATATATATACAACTCCAGAATATAAGCAAAAGCACGTGGATAAACTCAGCGCGAGCTTATAAATAAGCACAGTAAGAAAGAGAGAAAGAGAGCGTAGTGAACAAAAGGGTAAGCTTTTCCTTTGTGCGCTTTTAACCGCGAAGACGCTGCTATACTGCCAAGGCGGGAGATATTTGCATGGCAAAGTCATCGCGCAGTGGAAAATCGGATCGGATTTGCAAATTATATCGTGTGCTTGCGCTCGTGATTCTATAAAGCGGTGAATTGAAAAGCTACTATTGCCGCTTCTGGGCTGTTATATATATAGAAAGTCTTTTGTTACTTGCTAATTAAGGATTAACGGAGTTTTTCAGGAGATGAATATTGGCTTAAGAAGAGATATTGTAAGTTTACTTTTTGTTTGGATAAAGTAAAGAGCTTATTTTTTCATTAATTTTTTTTTTTCTTTTATTGAATATTGCTTTTACTATGTTAATGAAAAATTTTAATAACAAAAAAAAGTTAATTATACGTGTCGTTATCTCTTATTTGATTTGATAACTGCATACCGCATCTAATTTATTGTAATGAGCATCGATTATTCATCAAATTGGATTTGTTGAATTCCTCTATAATAATGTTGAGTTTTTTTTAAAAAAAAAACAATATTTTCTAAATTTAATTATTATTACCTAATATAAAATTTATGGTTTAATTATAATCGCACATTAAATTATTGTTAAAATTAAGGTGCATAAAACACGGATAATCTATCGATAATCGTCAAACGCGGAAAAGTCGCGTGAGCTAAAACTTGTCAAGCAAGATACAAAGAGAGAATGAAATATTTAAGTTTATATACAAAAACTGTATTGTGAAAATTAGATGACGAGATCGGTATATATCAATTGCAACATACCTGTCTTAACAGTAGTGCTAATCGATAAGGGCTGAAGAAAAAATCAAGTATAGTATCTTCGCTATCCCAATCGTCCATATTTCAGTAAAAAAAAAAAGGGAGTAGGGGAAAAAATTTAAGCACGAGCTTAACTTGTAAGCTGGCGCACTAACACTGCGTCATGTAAAACGCGCGGCTGAAAATTTTTGCGAGAACGAGGCACACAGAGCTCTGTATACATATAAGCGCGTTATAAAAACGAGCATCATCACACATGCGGCAACAACCAACGCGTCGACACGAGATATCGGAAGCGATGATAGGGGCGCGAGAGAACTTTATTGTACGAGGCAAGGCTGCTTCTGCGTGTGTATGACTACATCAAGTGATCAGTTCATTCATTACACTTATTAAGGCCCCCTCTTTTTTTTTACTTTTAAATTTTGGTGTGCTGTGGGGTCGTTATTACGAGCTTGCATACGGGACAGTAGGTATGTATGGTAATTATATTTTATTTGCAAGTTGTACGTGGTTATAGCTGGTAGAGCTTGCTATTCAGTTTATTCAAAAGTCTGCTAACTGCTGTTGAACTGACGTTTGTTTACCAATAGATAGTGGGTGAGTATAGTTTGGTGTATAGAATTATTATTTTCTTTTTTTCTTGTGAACACTGACCAGTGTTGTCGTGATGCAACGTGAAATTTATCTGTAAGTCTGAAAGGCAAAATCTTTGTTTGGGTGTTGAAACATTGTTATTTTAATTTACGAGTATGAGACTTTGGGGTTTTGTGGTATACTTTGTATAATGTGTACTGAGAGATCAGCTTGCTGACAAATGACTCATTTAACATTTAGAGTAGTGGATCGTGACGAGATCATTAGTGTTTTTTTGTTGCAGAATCTTTTAATAATTAATTATAAATTTAAAATTTTTGTTATATCTGGTGCTTGTATAATATTTTTTGTATTATTTTGCTAATGCTTTTTTACATAATAAATTCTAGATTTATTTGAATATTATTGGAACATATTGATAAAACACTTGCTAGATTTGTTAATTTTTTTTTTAAAGGAAAACTGTTATTACCTCTAAAATATTTAAATACTAACTAAAATCACACAGGTTTATTTAAAAAGCTGTACAGTAATAAGTTCTGGAATCCTGTGTTTTGGAACACCAAATTTTGATGTAAGTTGAAGTAAAAAATTTTCATATTATCATTAAAGTCACCTGTTTTTAAATATTGAAAAAAAATTTATTAACTAACTCAAATTTACTTGTCAAAAAGTAATTCTCTTATTTTCAAACATTCTATATTGTAAAAATAATCATGCTTAATTTAACAAATGTTATTTATTTTCTATATCTACTATCGTACATTTAAAGATTACTGCAAAAAACACTCTAAGTGTGTAACAAAAAGAAAGCACTATGTACATTTATATTACCATAAATTGGAGCCAGTAGGGCTCCACATCATCAACATCATAATTAATAAAACAAAGTTCCTCAGTTGATGATAGCGACGTATCTGCATTTTCCATAATTCCTTATGTTTGCAGTAAATAATTTGGCACCTTTTTAACAAATTTTGGTTAAAAGCTTTTCTAATCAAAGGCCTATATTTTGCTTGTGCTTTGCTTTTTAACTAGCTTTTCACTAAACTAATTAATCTTTTCTATTGCATATTATGAATTTGATAACATACCCGATTAGATGAACGATAAATAGAGGAACCCACTGGGCCAACAAGCCCCTGCTGTACAGACCCAATATCCCCTACGTAGAAGATTGGTTGGCTCGTTGCACTCTTAAGATCCTGCATAAAAAATGATAATTAGAATTTAACTCAAATTTAATTTATTAAAGCACTATAATTATAATAATTCTTTACCTGATATCCATGTTCCAGCTCAGTGTATGACATGTCAGAACAACTGTCATTGATGACAAAAATAGTTTACGTTCCAGTGACAAAACGGCCACCCTCAATCAGTCAGCGGTTCAAAGCAGTTTAAAGTTGCAACTAAAATAAACCATTTCAAATTAATATTTGTTAGATGCTACCAGATCAATAATATTTAACTATATATACTAAAAAGAAAAAAATTATTCTTCTGCAAGTATATTTTGAAATACAGGACAAAAATATCACACACACACACACACACACACACACACTCACGTACGAAAAACTGAAATACAAAATAATTTAACAATAATAATTGACTTGCTAGTAACTCAACTCAGTATAGTAGTCAGACCAAGTAAGAAAAGCGTATATAGTGAAGAGTATAACAAGCAACGTCATTCCAGACCTAACAAAGTCTAATCGAATTGGAATGAAAGATTTACAGACACACACACACACACAAAACAAGTCGAGTAAAAGAGAAAGAGAGAGAATTAAGTATCATACGGCCGATCTCAATGTCAAGGTAGAAGTCGGAGAGGGCTGGTGAGATATTTTTAACCCGCACAGTAAACGCGATCCGGCTCCTCTTCGCTTTTCCGAAATTTCGTATTCTCACAGTGTATAATCCGCATATTAAAACTCGTTAAAATAATAATATATAAGTTTAAAACGTAGCTAACCTGTTTATCCTGTTTTTTACCGTCTGCAGCGCGCTTTAAAGAAACAACGCAGCAGATGAGAGACAATAATAATACACTATAGAAGTGTAAAAGAGCGAGGGTGGCTCAGTGGAGTTATAACACACACACACACACACAGAAAATAATATCTGTGTAATAAAATATACGTATATAGGTATATAGACTGGAGCGAGGATACCCGAGACTATAAAGGCAAGGGAGAGACGTGCGTCAATCGTCCCCCGGTGGTGGCGGCGGCGCGGTAAAGAGTGTGCGCGCCAGGGGATGTGGAAAAACGCGCGCGCGAGTCTTCTTCTCATACACCCACACACTTGGTTATATGTTGCCTATATCAGTGAGAAAGAGAGAGAAGAGAGAGGTTTGCTCTCTCAGCTGTTCACTTG
This sequence comes from Leptomastidea abnormis, assembly GCA_030522805.1. NCBI lineage: Eukaryota > Metazoa > Arthropoda > Insecta > Hymenoptera > Encyrtidae > Leptomastidea > Leptomastidea abnormis. Next base: position 5,988 of record JAPYZE010000756.1, read on the forward strand.
AATAAACTATACTCCTTTTGTTTGTATACACACAGCAGACGAAACACTTGATTTGTAAATTTGAATGACGATGAATGGATCAGTTGATCTGGAGATTTTTAATTTAATTTTCAGAAAAATTTAATGATTGATTTCACAACTTTAAGTCGACATTTTGATCGAAAACACTCGAATTATTTTGCTTCTCTTTCTCTCTCAAGGCTTTCGATTGTATTAGGTTGCAGAAAGATTTTTTCGTCTGCTCATGAAACTGTGGCTGCAAGTCCATTGGCGGGGTTTGAATTAGTGTTGAATGGTAGGTAAGATTTATATGATAATTTTTTTTGAGTCTAAATTAAGCACAATTTATTCTGTTATTGAATGAAATTGTTTTTTTTTATTTTTCATGAAATAGAATTTGGGAAAAAATAATAAAGGCATAGTATTGAGAAGTAAAAAATTTATTCTACCCCTAAGACTTACAAAATTTCATTCACATTATTTAAATTATAATTTAAAAAAAAAATACATTAGGTCAAAATTACATGTTGTTGTAATATATATAACGTACACAAAATTGTAATAATTTTTTTGTAACAGTCATTGCTTTCCACAAAAAAGAAAATAATTTGATTACATCAGTCAAAATTTAGCACCGCCTTTTCATAATTATCATGAAAATTGCTACTAAATTAATGAGTTTCAATTATCTAATATACAAATTATGAGTAATAATTATAATATTGGAGCTAAAAATGTCAAAAGCATTAATTATCACTCTTTCTGACCAGCTTGGCATAATTTACCTGTATATACAATCATAATAATAGAAAATTATACATCAATATATTATACATTTGAAAAAAATAATTTAAAATCAAGATATTTTCTTTGAACCTTTGTAACTCACTTGTTAATCTCATTGTGCATTTTTTTTTTTGTAATACATTTACTAAATTATATCATAAGAACTTTGAAACTAATCAAATATGTACAATTAGCTCTCTATCGCGGTAATATTTAATATCAAATAATTGATTTCTAATTTAGTTATAAGAAATTGTAAGAATATGTAACACTGGCAGAAAGAAAAATTTGATTACATTCTTTTCTCAATACATGTATTTATTTATTTATTTTATTTTACGGGCTTGATAGCCTTTTAAAAAAATTTTTATCAAAACTATACAAAAATTATTCTGAATGCCAAAGTTTTTATAATAAATTAAATTGTTATAAAATATTCCCAGCTATTATAAGTTGAAAAATAAATTAGAAAAATTCCTCAGTTCTATATACTTTAAATAAAATTAAGTAGTATCAGCATACTATAGTCTTTATATTTTAAATAATCTAATCTATATTGAGAAATGAATTTAATCATAATCTTTCTCAAAACGATCATCATGACCCCAAACTTTACTGTTAGTATTTTGCTTGGATGACCAAATTTGTTCATCAGTTAGTTTATCTTTTTTACCGCGTGGAGATTTTTTAGTATTTCTATCTTTTGTGCTATCTGCTGCACCAGCCCCTCTAATGGCTCGAGGCATTGGTCTTTCATTTGCAACACTCGGCGGACTTTTCTCGTTTGCTCCAAACCCTCCAACTTTTCCCTGTCTTGGTGGAGACTTTACTAAATTATTTACAGAATTATCCATGTTTGGTTGTATTGGTTTTATTTTTGGTTTACTATTAGCTTGAGCATTACCTACATCTATTAAGCAAAATTTTTTATGTTTTAAAAATAAATAAATATAATGCTTCAAAATTTTAAATATATTTTTTAACATACCTTTAAAACTATTTCCAATTTTTGTATCAACAATAGAAGTTAGATCAGGCCTTAAAATTTGCGCAAGGATTTCATTGTTAACTTCATTTAGGTAGAATTCTTTCAATTTTGGAGAAAGTGGCACATAATTCTGAGAAGCAAAGTCTATAATAAAAAGTAACATTCCTCGAGACCTAGCACTTAAATTTCGATTAATTAGAACTAATCTGACTTTCATTATAAAACTGTCTAGTTCTATAGGAATTGTGTTGAAAATTTTTTGACCATTCATTAAAATCTAAAAAAATATAAAATTTTTAATATAGTAATAATATTATTAATACAATTGATACTTAATATGAATGATATAATAAATACCTGAGATGTTACAAGCTCTACATCTTCTTCTTCAGAAGTTTCTAAAAGTAACTCAAGATACTGCAAGAGAGGTGTTGCAAAAACAGCAATTGGTTGACCACTAATAGTTAAATTATTGTATACTTCACCAAATAAAGAAATGGCATTACGATAATGGAAAATATTCTTCTTTTTTATTTCTTCCCTTTCTATAGATGAAAAGAAAAAAAAATTAAGTATTTTAATGCATAAAAGCATGAATTAAAAATTAAAAACCTTATATACCTTCATAATCATTTTGTAACTTGGACAAAAGTGAGCGCCTCAAATGTTTATCATTAATTGAATACACTTTAGGATCGGAGCAAACAAGTGATAATTTTGTGCCAAATTGTCTGTCTTCTAGTGCTTGCTTATGAAGATCATCAAGAACTTCTCTGAAAATTTAAAAAATAAATAATTTATTATGGTATAAATCAATTATTATAATGAGATTTATTTTATTTACTCTATAGAACTGTTTTTAATAGCTTCATTTAAGATTTGCACAATATCGTCTATTTTTACTCCAGAATGTATTTCACTGATAGAAAGTTGATTCACTGATTGGATTAAATCATTGTATTTAGTTGATGATAATGGTTGACCAGGCCTACGCAGTGGAGTATCTTTGACATCTGCAAATCCTCTACCTCTTCCTTTTCCAAATGCTGACATATTTAACCTATGAAAAATAAACAGTTGTTTTTAGTTTATCAATAATAATCCGGCATTAATAATTAAAATTTTCAAAAAATTTTATTAACAACTTGTTATAATTATAATACTCCATGGCTGTGCAAGATTAATATTAAAATTGAAATAATAATCGTAATTAACTAAGCAATTGTATATTTGATCACTTGTTCAATACGAAATTTTTGTATTATCTCAAATATTTGCATAACTCACCTCTTTTTAATAACAGGTTAAGAAGCATACATTCATGAGAACGGCATAAAAAGCGGACAGACTTATAATTAATAAACCACTTGTGTGTAAGGTATCAGTCGGTGTGTTTATTCTACATCACACGTATATTTTAAAACCGGCAAATTTGGAGTAACAGAGCAAAACTTTCATTTGTCGTCGTATGTGCGTGAAATCGCGTTAATTTGGTCAACGCAAGTAGAATATTTGCACGCTAGACGCGCTCGTGCTGTCGTGTGCTCCAATAACCGTTTCGTATTTATATATTGCACCTATAGCCTAAGCTAATCACATACTTCACATACTTGTAGGTAAATAAGCAATTGTTTTGAACAAGTACTATTTATAATTTTTTTTTTGTATCAATTAATATTTTCAAAATATTCAAGAAATAATATAAAGATGAATAAAATTGTAAAATTAAGTAATAGTAAAGTAAAATTGAAGCAGTAATTATTTAAATTTGTATAATTTTTTCTATAAAAAATATTTGATTTAAAATTTTTAAATATACATTTTATTTAAAATTAATAAAGTTTAAAAATTATTTAGAACTTCTTATGTACTTGGTAACTACACTATTAAAAGAAAACAAACATTTTTTTATTGATGTTATTTAATCAAATAACATAATGATTTTTTATTAAAAAAAGGGAACATGGTAAATAATAGTAATAAACAAAGTAAATTTTTAAAATTGATATTTATTTAAAGAGAAATTAGAATCGGAGTTTCTGGAAAAACCACTTGTTTTTGCCTTGTTTGTACCTAAAACAAACAAACAAACAAAAAAATCATATTTTGATTGACCTGAGAGATAAGTTTTGTGTCATGACAAAAACCATTTTAGAAACAGCTTGAATAAAATATTGACAACATAAACAATGATTGTCATTCAAATTATTTTAATTAAACAAGTAAAAAAAGTATTTAGCAAGCTTTTTGATTATAGTGATTATAATTTCTGAGCAAAATCATACTTCAAAAGATATTTATAACTAAAAGATTTTCAACAGGTATACATTGCTTTTTTTATAAAAATAAACTTTCTAAAAATAACTGTAAAAACTTTTGATTACATAAATATTAGAAGTTTTTTAATACAAACATGTGTAAGTTATAAATTATAAAATTAAAAATAAAAAAAACAACATTATCTAAGAAATTGTAAAACAAAACTTATTTTCAATATTAATTTTACAAAAAGCCATTTATTATCAATTGGTGACCAGCTAATTTTTTTATTTTGATTTCAACTTAGTGATGATTTAAACTAAGCAAATTATTATTAAATAATATAATAATATAAGTATTTTTACCTCTCTTCAAATTTGACTCTCGTTTGGAACCTGATCTTTTTCCTTTTCATGGGGTCTTTCAAGTCTTTTGAAGTTACTTTTTCCAACTGCAAATCAACTGTGTATCTTGTTGGCATTAAGTGATTATAGTTTAAAATCTGAAATACAAAAAACATACATTTTAAACTAAAATAAAAAACAAAATATTAAGTTAAAATAGTACATTTGCTTTATTTTTAAATATGTTAAATTAAAAACTTTATATTTCTAAAATTATAACTGATTTGTTATGCAGACTTTTGGTATCAATTGAGAAATTATATAAAATATTACATAGAAAAAAATTAAAATTTTAAGATCTTTGATGAAAAATATGACTTTTAAACATCATAAACTTTGAGAGTAGTAATCATTCTATTTTAAAGTGATTCACTTTTGAAATATAGCTAATATTGACATACCTTAACAAAGGGCTTAATCTTAGATCGCTTGTGAATCTTTCCCTTGCCCATCCTTTTATGGACTTTACGAGGGTATCTATCGATACCAGCTACCAGAGCATGTCCATATTGTTTATCCGTTGTACCATCATCGTAATTCTTCACAACAATAGCTTTTCTGCCTGCGTACCGGCCACTGAGGACCAGTACGACTTTACCAGATTTCATAATCTTCACCATTTTGATGGTGAATGCTAAAATACAAAAACAAAAGATATTAATTATGGATGTGTATAAGTGAGTGTTGTAATAAAATTATTAAATGAAGGTATTGAAATAACAAAGCAACGAAACAATGTTTTATATGACATCCACACAATAAACAATCATCAAACATAACCTTTAGCACTTATTAAAAGTAAAATTTTTTTAATAAAATTTTTTTGATAGTAGTTTCACTTATAAAAAGAATGGAAGAATATTGTTTTTAAGTATCACAAAAAATCGAAAAAAAACAAATGAATTGGAAAGCGATCGGCGGTCGGAGGTAACACGTTGATGGTTACCGAATATCGTTAGTAACTTAATTATAAAACAACACTTAACAAAAAATTTTATTTGTTTGATAAACTTGAATGTATCAAGAACAAGAGTGCATAACAATTGGGCTCTAAAAATGTTTCGTTGCTTCGATGTCGATGGATTAATTTAACAATTGCTCCAGAACAAACCTCGCGGCCCAAGCACCGAGTAAAAAGGAGCTTAACCTCAATTCATACAAAGTCTTCTTGCGTTCTCGCGTTCCACGCTTTGCAGATTTTAATGGAGGGGGCGTCATGTGTCGTCTTATGCGCACGCATCTTCTTTTTTACTCAAGTTTCTCTTTAATATTTTTACTCACTATACAAAAAATTTTTAAATAATTTATAATTAATAATAGTAAATTGATTACTTGAAAGAAATAAACAAGGCTTTTATATCAATTAATACTTTAAAAAATTTTTGATGTATTAGATTACATAGATAAAAACATTAAATTAAAACTTATTGGCAATTATAATTTTTTTAATTTATCTACTTGCAATATTATATTTTTATTTTTACAGTGAATAAATGATGAAACAGTTTTATATTAATACAAAGATTATCCATTTTTATTAATAAAACATATAACAGAGTAAACTTACAGCTGTATTTACAAAATTTATTATTACAGTAAAGGTTGAATACAAAGTTTTCCACTACAAGTGTAAATATTATTGTATATATAAACTTTAAAGAAAACTTTTTCATTGTATGAAGAATAATCAGTTGATTACATACTACAGTTGTAAATGTTAAATAATCTATACCTTATTTTTTTTTTCAATATTCTTATAATTATCTACATTATTTTGCAATTATTAATTTTTTTTAATATGAATGCACTTAGATTAATGAATAAATTAACTTATTTAACATATTTCTCCATAAATTTGCGGTGAAATTCACTTCTTAGAGAATCGTTTATAAATACATCATGCTTCTTTTTTGGCTCGGATCTTGCACAATTTTTAAAAACAACATCATCATCCCATCTTCTACGAACTTTCATATCAGTCCTAGCACTTTGCGCAGCATAGTTCAAAAGAGGATTTCCTGATAAAATATTTTCCATCCTAATTCTTTCTTCTTCTTGACGTTTTTCCATTTCCTACACAGAAAAAAAATAGTGAAATTATAAAATTAATAAATAAATAAAATTCTATAAATCCTATTAAATACACTAATGTACCTTTTTTGCTTGCTCTGTAGCTCTTTCCTTTTTAATGCGCTGAAGCTCAGCCATCAGTGCTTCAGTATCATCATCATCACTCTCTGAGTCTGAATCATCTTCATCTAGAGGATCATCAGCATCAAGACTTGCTGCTGGCACTTGATCAAGCTTTGGTCTCTTTGCATTTGGAGCAGCTGTTTCTTTAGTAGCTTCTATTGCTAGCTGTCTATTAGCATTGGCACCAGTACGTGTTGTAGCTGCCTTTTCTCTTTCTTCTAATTCTTTACGGAAATCTCTGCTCCTCACCTCTTCAACTGTGTTTTGTCCAGGTTCCCTTTAACGTAAACAAGATGTCAAAGCAATGTTCTAATAGAAGCTGATCTTCTATATTAAATTGTTATTGTTTACATAAATATATTAAAAAATCAAAAAAATTAAAAAATTTATAATTACCTGTATTTTAATTTGGTGTGAGATGGTAAATCTCTACTTGAGTATTGTTTAGAGATCGCACTAAGATCCTTTTCACCCCGACCCTGACCTCCTCGGGCTGGATCGAACGTTGGTCTTGCTGCAGTCGTCATTTTTTAATTTTTCTACGTTGCAAAAACTTTCACAACAATTATTTTCTTGCAAATTTTTAATTTTTCTTGTTTTTTATTTGGTTTTTAGTACGCAACAGACGCTAAGATACACATACAATGGGTTGATTGATAAACCTCTAGAAAAATTGATTAAGGTTATGTTAGTAATCGAATAAATCGAAAAATCAAATCGATAATCGAAACGAGTGCAAAATTTCAAATTTTGTAATCTTTAAATTTTTTAAATAAAAAAAATTAAATAAAATGGTGACTTAATATAGAAAAAAAACGTATAAAAAAAATATTAAATAGATTAAATCTTTAATAGATAATAAAATAATCGTTCTTTATTAACATTCACTTATTTTTCGTATAAACATTTCACGATCACTACGCCACAGTGGATAAGGCTCGAATTGTTTGGATAAGCCGCTGTGACTCTGTGAGTGTGATGTGCTTGTAAACTTGGCAGTTGGCACATGCTAACCTCATCAAAACAAACTCTCTAGCTTTTAATTATTGTAAATAAAAATAAAAATATTTTGACGTATTTTTGTGATCATGGCCAAGCATCATCCGGATCTTATTTTTTGTCGTAAGCAGCCTGGAGTAGGTGAGTAACAAATTTTTTTTTTTTCGGAGCAATGTTAATCTCAGTCGGCTTACGAAGTAACCTAGTCGGCGTATAAATGTTTATACAATTTAAATAAAATAAAATAAATTTTTTTAGCCATTGGACGTCTTTGTGAAAAATGTGATGGAAAGTGCGTTATATGTGATTCATATGTAAGGCCATGCACATTGGTTCGAATATGTGATGAATGTAATTACGGTTCTTACCAGGGACGATGCGTGATCTGCGGAGGACCGGGTGTGTCGGATGCTTATTATTGCAAAGAATGTACCATTCAAGAGAAAGATGTAAGTTAACAGTTTATTATATTATTATTAAAACATATATTTGTACTTTATTTCTTTGCTCTTTCAGTTGCAATAATTTATTAATTTATATGTTTTAGAGAGATGGATGTCCAAAAATTGTAAATCTTGGCAGTTCAAAAACAGATCTGTTTTACGAAAGAAAAAAGTATGGTTTCAAAAGAAGATAGAATATTTACTTCATTACTTTTATAAAAATAAATTTTGTAATATAATTTTTCTTTTAAGAGACTAGTTAAAAAAACTAAATCACAAAGTATAAAAGTAATTTCAGTTAAAAGATACTTTCTTTGTTTTTGACAACCATCATTTTTTATTTAAAATAATAATCATTAGGTGTAATAAGTCTTTTATAATTTTATCTTTAAACCAAAACATAATTATGTGGAGAAAAATAAATATTTATACATTGTCTTTTTTCATTTTGTGTATTTCAATTTAAGAATTATCTTCTTTATCACATTACATTATTATAACGTATTGACTTGTACTACAGTTCCGAGTGAAGACATTTCTTTCATAAATAGTTTCTGCTACACTTTAAACATTATATATTACTAGACACTTGAAATTACTAGCCATATTAAATATACAGTATTTTAAATTTTATATAATTACAATTAATTAAAAACTTATATACAGGAATAAAATATCTCAACATTACATTAATAAGATGAATGAATTTCATTTTTTATAGCTATTAAATTTTATTGTTTATTGATTAATTAAATTTTAAAATTGCAAACAACGTCGTTTTCTAAGACTACCTTGATCAAGTTAAAAAACATTAAAATTTTTCACAGCACACAATAAACAATCCATTTTAAAAACAAATCTTTTTTAATAATTACAAGTTATTATTGCAATTCACTCTTGCTGCTATGTACATATTAGAGATTTTCAACACTTCTCATTTACTACTTTTGAATCTATTAAAAACGATTTTGGACGCATTTTTTATTTTAGTGGGTAGCTTCAGCGACGTTGTGCATTAAAACTTTAATGAAGTTAGTTTTCATAGAGGAAACGCATAATTAAACAGCAACATTTTTCTTTACTACATATAGTGAGCTATGTGTTTAGCCGCGACTACGCTAAAACTACAAATGCCAGAATAGCACGTCTAACATTGCAAGCTGAGCAATTTTTTATAGCTGCTGCACAGTACTTCTACAATTTCTGTGTTTGGCATAAATAGCATTAATTAATACTGGATGATAAGTTATCATTTAGGCCCAGATTGAGTAATAAAATTTGGTTCTCTTTTATGCCACAAATGAATAGTAAAGTCTGCACTTTATTATCCAATGAAAAGCAGATTGAAAGACATGAAACTTTATTTTTAAGGAAAAAATTTATAATTATATACACTTACATTTTGATTTTTTACAAAAATTATAAGTGTTATGTTGTGAAAAACAAATTGTTGAAATCAAAATGAATTAAATCTTTGCTAAACATACATAAGTTAGATTCACTCACACCTTCACAACTATGTATATAATTATTTATAATATTTTTCCTTCTTTATAATCTCACTTAAAAATGTGAAAAAAGCAATTTTTATGATAAATTTTTGATATTGGATTACTAGAACAAGTGTGTATCCATTTTTTGCAATTATTTAAAATAGAATTGTCATGTAATTTTAAGTGTAGATTTATTTTTTATGTGGATACTGAAATTACCACATTTTGCTGATTAAATATCAACAATTTGTTTAAAAATTTTTTTTCCTAGCTATATTTTAATTGAAACAATTGATATTTTATTTGACAATTATTTACTACAACAAGTGTATATATCTGTGATAAAAATAAAGTCTAAAAGTTTTATTTATATCTAAAATAATTTACTAAGACTGAATAAAAATTTTTTGTAATAAATCGCTTTACATAAAATTAGATAGTTCACAGTCATCATATAAAGTTTTCGAGCCCTTTTGACATCAGATCAACTCATAACAGTCAATATTTTAAAAATTTTACCTAAAGTGTGATACATGATGCTTTTAATGAGTTAACTTTTACTTCACTAAAGTTTTCATGCATTAAGAAGAATATTGTAATATTGAATATAAGAGATTCTGTTTGTATATAAATCTAAATTATACATAAATAATTGCATATGTAAATAATATATCAATTTTTTTTTTAATTTATACTAATAGTAGATTACACTTGGCAATTATTTCACTATCTCATGAAATTGATTGTACATTTTTCATATCTTAATATGTGATTTCTATTGCATTGAGAACAATGATTTTACATAAAAAAAATTCCAGTGCTTCGATAGTAAGTTAAATAATTTTTTTTTATATAATGTATCAATAAAATACTTTGAAAATTGCTAAACTCACATCTATGACATAAAATAATTTACGATGGTTTCTAAATTCAAAAAAATGTATGTACTTGAGTTTCTTTTTAAGAAGTTACACTATTTCTTTATAAAAGATACATTTAGAAAAAATACTGAAATAGATATTTCATTATTTTTATAAAAAGCTGTTTTTTATATGAAACAATAATTTACTATTATATTTATTATGATATCTATGATCTTCAGATAGATAACTTAAAATAGTTTAATATAAAATCATTTTTCTTGAGACATGTTAAAATATTTTTTGTAAAAAAATGTTTTTAAAATGACTAAAGTTGCCTTGATGTTTCAGTGAAAATAGAAAATCACTTAAACATGATAATATGTGGAATTCGCGCAAGATTTTATTACATACCAAAATAATTTTTAAGGCAACAACAACATTACTCTCTAATGGATTTGTCAACGATTGTATTTCTATAACAGCAAGCTGAAAATTTTCACTGGGCTTTTCTTTTAAGCCTTCCTTGTCTTTTCATAAACAGACATCATTATTTATTGACACATGTCTAAAATTGTAGCGAGCAGACCTGGTAAAAAATTGATTCGGCAAGACGATTATCCGATGGTTTTTATTCACTAATATTGCCCGCTCACTACGTCTTGTCACCAGGTTCTGTTTTGCTCGTACTCGCATTTACTTCTCATCTGGACAAAGAGGAACTTGCGATCGATCGTCCGCTTACGGCTGACTGTAAGCTCATCATGGAACCCCTGTATTAAGTAAATAATCATTTAAAAATGACCTATTATTAATAAATTTAAAGTAAATTCATAATGAAATATGAATTACTTGTAATTGGCAGACGGTAAAGTCTCATAGAAATACATCAATTGGGCTTTGTGTGAGTTAATTGACGACAGAAACTCTTGCTCATCGGAATTTTGCCACTGAATAATATAAATTCCAGCATCTTTCATAATGTGAGTTCCCTGTAGATATCAAATTTATGTAAACGCATTAATTAGAATTTTTAATAAATTTAAGAGTATATTTAATTACCTGGATGCTTTCTCCATCATGACATACGATACTAGGCTCAACTTTAACACAGTCCACACCTTCTTTCCATTCTTTGCTTCCAGTCATATCTTGTTCAACCACTGTTGTCGTTGTTGTTGTTTCAGGAACAGCTTTAAGAATTTGAAAAAGTATATAAATGAATAATAAAAATAAGTATCTTATAAAATTTTTCCAAATTTAAAATTTACCTAGACCGTTAGAATCAGCAGATTTTTCTTTGAATAACACATTAAAAATAACTTGATGGCGCATTACGTCGAAATCCCAGGTAAGAACGGCACCCGGATCGTTGCAATGTATAGTGACGTTATGGACTTGACCGCGGCTAAGACTTACAGAGTGATATAAACTGTGTTCATGCTCAGTAGATGGTCCTTCAAGGTCAGCCTTATAAAGATTTTTTGGCACAATTCCTCCTTCTACGATATAAGTCTGAAACATTATTCGCCTTAATATTAGTACGCGCATTAAAAATAAATTCTATTCAATAAAATTTATCGTTATTTTGTCAAGAGTCATTTGACGCATATCATGAAAAAGTTATGTTTTGCTAGTATAGCAGTATTTTTAATAATTGTTTTAAATATGTTTTATGTAAAAATATCTCTCAAGTTGTTTTATATTAAATAAATATTTAAAAACTTCAATAGAATTTTCAATTCTCTGCAGACAAACGACAAGAAGAAAGCGCAGACGTTACATTGGCACATTTAATTTTTTAAGAAAGACATAAATTGGAATTTTATAAAAATATTGTACATATTTTATATTGTGAGTTTAAAAAAAAGTTGGTTGATTAAGTGCTTTAAAACAGTGCACAAATCACATTTGTAAAAAAATCACCCAGAGGATAATTTTGTGTTTTTAAAAACGTGAATTTTGAAAACAGTGTTTTTGCCATTAATCTTACGTCATTGGATGTATCAAAAATGTAAAAGCTTCGAGGAACAGTATAATGTACTTCAGACAAACCTTCCTGTTTATTAAAAAAATATAAAAGTAATCTATATGTGTTAAAAGTGTTTTAAAAAATTTTTTTTCAGTTTATTGTTTTTCTAGAAAACCATAATTGTGCATTGTCAATGTCAAATATCACGCTTATTAAAAAAAATTAATTATATAATTGTAAAATGCTTTTACCTCTGATGTACCACCCAGAAAATCTGGTATGTATTCAGTATCGATATAATCATTAAGGCCACCTGTTTCTTGTTCTTGATAATCCATGCCGCAATAAAATATAAACTTGTTTCTTGTATTTTCATCTATAAAATTAGAAAAAAAATTACAAATAGAATAACTTTTATTGATTAATTTAATTTTTATAAATAAAGTAAAAAAATTATACTTACGAATGAATGTACTTATAAGAGTCCACAATATTGGGAAGCATCTTGGAGCTCGTAATATTAACACACGACCCATAGTTTCAGGGTAATTTGACTCAACAATTTCAATAATACGTAGAAGAGCCTACATTATAATTAGATTTTTAATAAGCTTTAAAAGAAAATTTATAAAAAATTTTTGTTGAAAATTAATACCTTTATACCAGGCCTCCATAAGTGACGCATATTTAATCCTTCTAAATCAATTAATAACGTCCATTGTGATACTGGATGACCACAAACATTTGTAGCCTCATCCATTAACGAAAGACCTTCTTCACAAATATGCAAAGCCTTAAATATACAAAAACATTGATGTAGTTTTAATAATTTAAAAAAAATTTATTATATGTAGTTGAAAAATAAATCTACATACTAGTAATAACAATTCATCCTCTCCAATTGACTTGAGTAATCCCTTAACATCCATTTGTCCTAATCTTAAAACATAAAGTGGTCGCCCCTCTATATGTTTTAAAAAATATATAAATAAGTTATTTTTGAAAATACACGTAAATAAAATACATTTTTAATTTGTAATAACAATTTTTAACCTTTATCAAAATGATGCCAACCACCAGGGAAATAATCTTTTACAACTTGGGGTGCTTCATACTCGTCAAGAAGCTTGTCAATTTGATGTTTCTTCCTCCAGTGAAGCGATTGCGTCAACATTTCTCTAGCCTTATCCACGGAAAATTCCCTAGCACGTAAGAAACGCAGTAAAGTGGCATCTCCCGGTACAGAACTACCTCTTAACTCTTCAATACTATGCCTTAATTGAACTAATTTGCTCTCCTGCATCATGTCGAGTTTTCCCAAATATCGTTCAATATAATCCGAAGATAATTGCATTTCTAGAATAAAATTTTTAAATATAATTTAATACAATTTAAAACTTTTATTAAATAAAATAATTAAAATTTGAGGAATATTTTAAATATAAAGAAATTTTTTTACCTCTATTGCTAGGAAGTTTTCCTTCAACAGAATTACGGTCATTAAATTTAAGTGCTTCTGTCTTTTCTTCTTTGGGAGATGTTCTAAAAAATTTAGAATTTATAATAAGTTTAATGTTCTGAGATAATCTATTCACTTAAAAATAATAATACTTACTTCTTTTCTACAACACTAGATTCTTGCAATGGATCCCGCCATGGCTCAACATATGTTATACCTTCTTCTTTCAATTGGTTTACAAAATAATCAATAATTTCTTTTCCCTGAAAATATTTAAATATGCAATTTGGTTATTTAAAATGAAAGAAATATTTGTTTGAAATATGTCTAATTAGTCTAATCCTCACTTTGGCAATATTCTGTGCATATTGTTTCATTGCTAACTTTTCCATTGAATTTTCAAATCCAAAAAAGTTTTTTATATCTAAACTTGCAGCTTGTTCAAAGCAAGTCCACTCAGGATTTTCTGGATGGATCTGTAATTATAAGTTAACAAATATTTTTAAAACTCTTGGCACAAATTGAATTAAAAATTAATTTTTTAAATAAAAATTTAAATTTACTTACAAAGTATTTACATTTTTCTAAAACAGTAACTTTACTGGCAAAACTTTCATTCCATGCTTCAATTTCCAACACACTATTACGACGATCAAGAACGTTTTTTTGTATAAAGAATACAAAGTCCACACCAATAATCTAAGAAACAACATTAAAAGATTAGTAATTTTTACTTTTAATCTCCTATGACTCATTTTTATAATTGATTATTTTCAACAAAATAATATTGAAGAAAAAAAAATTACCTTTTTCAAAAGATAAGGAGCATCAACATTTAATTTACATCTTCTCTCTGTTGTTCTTATAGCTCCATCTTCACTTTCCTCATCAGCAATTATTTCACAGCCAAGAAAAACTGGTATTTGTGGGCAAGTTGGAAATCGTCGTTCATAAGCCTTGACAAATAACAAAGACATTATATAAGGATGAGTTTGTAAATAAATACAATTTGTTTTCATTGAACATTAAGTAGATATAATAGTAAAAAACAGTTATTGGCATCTATTCAATAAGATAAAATATTTAAAAACATGTCTTTAAATAAAAGAAAAGCTCTGAATAAACAAATAAGGAATCAATAACATTCTTAAATTCAAAGTAAATATGAAATTAACAAAAAAACTTGATACCGACAAGATAATTTATTACCTACTCTTTTTTAATCTACATAAATTAAAAAGAAAACAATACAAAATTAAAGGTTTTAGTTGACTAAAAAAAGCCTTCATTAAATTTTATAAATTTAAAATAAAATTTCTTATATTTGCCTTATGAGGTATTGAGTTTCTTTACACTTTTACGTCCAAGTGCTATAGCATTTCAAGGTCAGTGTGTATACATACTACTTTACGTTTGTGCAAGCAAGTTGTAATAGCTATGATAATCTTTACACAGCATAGCCACAACAAGTCAATGTCAACTCATTACTTTGATTTATCAATAATTCAAAATGGCAAATAAGTACTCTATTGATGAATTTATTGATTAACACTCAACATTAGTAATGTAATTTTGTTAATTAGCACATTTTTAATATGAAATAAAAAAAAAATGTTTCCCAAGCAAGAGTGAAAGTAAAAATACTTGTGTATTTTGCTTATAAATGATCCACTTGAATGCAGATTTAACTGGATAAAGAGAAGACAATTTAGAGTCATTGCCTTTAATTGATACTACATGTGAGAGCATGACTTGAATTAAAAACTGGGATTTTGTTCCATAACTCATGTCTGTCTGTACGTATGAATATTATTTTAGCAATACGCATTACATAATAAAGATTATTATTTAACCAAGTGATAATAACTATTCAAGATTGACTTGGAAATAATAATATATCACAGAAATGTTTTTCTTAAGCATTAATAGAACATAGAAATTCCTTTACAGATGCATCATACTTAATTAAGTCTGAATGAATAACTCAATGAAGCATGAATGGAAAAATTTGACTAAAGCTTGTACTCAATAAGGAAATTACAATAAGCAAACGAAATAAAAACCAATTTCAGTACACAGTCATGTCTCATTACCGAGAAATTAAGAATAATAGGTTGAATCAAAACCTATGTAGTGAAAGAGAAAGTTAACTTGGGTAAGGTGTATAATATATAACAAATATAGAATAGGAGTCATGAGTACTAGGCGTTGTAAGCAAAATAAAAAAAAAAAAGAAAAAGAAAAAACACCCTAATTGACTTATAGGCTTGAGCAAATGTAATTTTTATCCTTTAAGCCGCCTTTCGCCTTGACTCTATAGCCACGGGGAGGTGAAAAAAAAGAAAAAAAAAAGAAAAAGAAAGAATCGTCGATATATTATAAGGTATTATTATTATTATATACAACCGGAGTAATGTAGAGCACTAACATATAGATTTTATAAGCTTATATTATGTAGGTATAGGCCAAAAAAATTATAAAGACTTTTGCCAAAGCATAAAACCAGAACATTTTTTGTTGCGGTTTAAAAGTCCAGCTCTCTCTCTATTTTGCTTAGCTTTCATAACGGGCAATTAAAAACATATATACACATATATACAAGCTGCTCTCACTTTCCCGAAGCGTGACCACCGAGTCGTCGTCGGCCAAGTGCGTCGTCAAGATATATAAGTATATACATACATATATACTTACATACATATACATAAATTATATATACGTGAGAATGTGGGTCTTTCCTTAAATAGGCGATTGTGTGGTAAAGGTAGGAGGGTAAAAGTACAAGAAAAAAAAGTCGGAGCTGAAAGAGAGAGAGAGAGAGAGAGTCTATTGGAGTATAAGAGAAAGCGAATGCGAAAGTAAGAAAGAGAATAACAGCAGCTCAGCAGGAGGGGGCGTGTGGTATTATATTGAAAAAGGGTCGTGTATATTAAGGGCGTGATTTAAGAAAGAAAAGGTCCGTAGAAAATACATATCGTAGTGTATTGAGGCTCAATGACAGACAAGGAAAAAAAGGATGGTATGCATGCGTTATAAAGAAGTAGGAGTATAGGAAAAGAGACACTGGAAATTTATCAATAGAGACTAGGTACTAACCATCATGACGAGGGCAAATGGGTACTTGTAGACCCGGACGGGCGACTGGTACTGCTGGACCATGATTGCGGGCAGTCGTATACACTATAGGAGATAATTTTATTGGGATGTCGTCGTCGTCGTCTTCGAGGAGGCCGTTATGTTTGTAGGAAATTCTACTCCGCAGATATTACTTCTTTTGACTTTCCTATATACCTATATACGTATATTTATTTATGCCTCAGCTGCTGCTATACTTTATATTGTGCTCTCGGAGGATTATATTATGTGTCGTCACCGCGGAGAGTTCCGCGAGCGCACTGAGAGACTATATAACTGAGAGCTGAGAGATAAAGGTCGACGATTCCAATGGCACGCACACACTTCTGTGTGGGTAGGTGAGTATATATAATTGAGCTGACGGCTGTAAGGCAGGAAAGAATGTGTGTGAGTGTATATATATAAGAATGTAAAGGAGAGGACAACAAGCGAACGAAGCGGAGTTGTCTTGTCAATTCTCTCTTTTTCTATGTCTTCTGCTGTATTATATGCGTGGGCGTCGCACTGCCCTTCTTTATTCTTATATTATATTCTGCTGCCACACACACACAACACGTCGTCCTCTTCCTCGTCCTCGACGTCGTTGTCACGAGCAAGGCAGACACTGCTCCGTTGCTCCGTTTTTCTCTTGCCGTCGGCTCCAAGGCGCGCGCGCGACTACTGTATGTCTGTATTGTGTATATCCGACGATATATATATGTATATGATGAGGGGAAACGACGACGACGACAACACGCGTCACGCGCTTAGCGAGTGTGTATATATATTGGTGCTCAGGTGGGGTAAAGAGAATGACTGTCGTCCTCTCCTCCTTGCCACCACTGCCGTATATTTTTCACTCTCGCTCTTTCTCAAACTCTCTTCTTCTTGGATATTCTTCCCTTCTTTTTTCCTTCTCTCTTGCTATCTCACGCTTGCGCGCTTGAATTCCCTCTGACGTGTTATTTTATGTGCTCCGCATGAGCCTTCGTGTGTTGTGTGTATATATGTGCCTTCCACTGCCACCCCTGCAGTATCTTTTTGATGATAGCTAATATACCTACCACTTACACCTTGCACTTATTGATATATGTGTGCTTACATATGTATATAAACTTTGTTCGCGGTGGTTATGTCTGCGCAGAGAACCGCGACGTTTTTTGCACTGGAAATTACTACGGAAATTTCACACATTCACACACAGCAGGATGTGCGCGGGTGTAGAGTTACCAAGGCTTGTTTATGCTATGACTATATACACAGGTATATAGATATATATTGGTATGCTTTTGTGGGTGGATGGAGGTTACGCGTATTTGTTATTGGACGTACTACACTCGTCTGCTATGTTTGGGTATGGGTATATTACCTTTTTTGACTTCCTCGAGAAATTATACGCGCGCGAGAATTATTATTCGACTTCGAGATCGATAGTAGCGCTCGCCGCGAGATTTTAAATGCGTAGATGGTATTTAAAAATAGATCCTCATGTATCAATGTTGTGAAAGTATGTGGAGCATTTATTGGGGAGCTTTAGTAAAAATTCTATAATTATGTTTACCGATAATCAGGAGTGTTCTTTACGCATTAGAATCTTGATTATTTTTGTCGTTGTTACGTGTACTTGATACAATTATAGATTTATTTGTAAAAATAGATGTGAATCTATTTTTGGAATTTTTCAGTAAATTCGATAATACTTACGTTAATGGGAAATTGATTAAATGCAAAGTCGATGGAATTTGTTTTTTTTGTTGAGCTTTTGATAATTTTGTAACGAAATTTTGTAATTGCTACAATAAATTAAAATAAATTACAACCTGTCAAATTATTTCATAAGAGAATCACATGTTGACAAATAATTAATAAATTAATGAAATTTATTTGATGTAGAAATAAATCAAATAAGACATTAATTTTTTTTTTTTTTTTTATTATAAAAAGCTCATATGTATGATTTATACCTATTGATTTTACGATAATAAATGATGCAAGTATTCAAAGTCACCCTCAAGTCCAATATTTATAAAAAAAAAAAATCTTTAAAAACCAGCCAGCTATATTTAAAAGAATTTTGACAAATTAAAATCATGACAACATCAGATTATGAAATAAAGAACTAAATAAAAAGATCAATTAAAATTGAATGTCACTCTAAATTGACACTCCATAAAAAAAAAAAATTCTAAAAAAGGAACCAGTATATAAATCAATAAATTCGATAACGACAGTTAAAAAGTTAAAAATTCAAAAATCTATCGCAAGGTGTCAGCAGTAGTACCGTACTTGGGGCGTTCGATCAACGCGCTTTTCCGCGAACAGTATCACCATTTACTCGACAAGATGGCGCTTCCATGCCCATATACAAAGCAAAAAGAAAAAAAAAGATAGTAGTGAAACAGCAGGTTTCTCTCTTTCTCTCGTTCTGTTACTCCTACACACATACATATACTTCAACATAAAGTAACCTGTGTTTATATATCTATATATATGGCAGTGGGAGTAGGCGACAGCAGCGTCGCGTACGGCAGTGCGCTTGGCCATTCTCTCAAACTCAACTCCAACTCTCTACTCTACTACTCTCTATGGTAGTTACGCGGAGATCTCGGGGGCTGTGTGTACACATTGGGGGGAGAGTGAGCACAGTGTCTCGTCAGACCGTCGTCCGACTCGGGACAATGCAGCGGAGAAGAGGTGCCGGATAAGGTGGTAAAAAACATACCTATACAAAGTGATTGTCGCTGCTCTTTCTCAATATACTTATAACTGCCATCACTACTACTGTTATACTGGAGTTTTATCCTTACTCCATAGGAATATCATTCGGAGAAAGAGTAAAATCCACAGTGTGTAGGTAACCGTGTACGAGAATTTAACGCGCGCGCGAGGTATAGTAGAAGAGAGTGTGCAGAGGAGACTTTAGCCATGTTGCCCGGGCAGCCACCGCGTTGTTTCTCCTGACTGCTTCCCGTGTGTTTGCAAAAGCCAAGCTCCTCTCTCCCACATAAAATCCGGAGCAACAGCATCAGTTTGTGTGTGTGTGTATATTAAATTGTGTGTTCGTGTCTATATCAGCCGGAGAAAAGCGTGGACGGAAAAAGCATGCAGCCATCAGCAGCAGCAACAGCAACACCGGCAACGGCTGCTTCTCCAGTGCTGGCGGCTTTCCCAGCCGTCCAGCTTATAATAATATCAAATCGCTACGTTGTTCCTAAAAGACGTGTGTAAATATATATACACATATTGTATATGTATATATAAGGAACGAAAGATCGCGCGGGAGTGTATAAGATTCGCGCGAGTGGCAATATATAAGACACACACATACACTTGGAGAAAGAAAGAAAGAAAGAGAAAGAGAGAGACGAAAGATAAAGAAAAGAAAGAGGAGTGAGTTAGCCCGGCACGTCGTCGCCGTTGCTGCTGCAGCATCCAGCTTATACTATACCTATACTCTCTGCTTATAATATAAGAGAGAATCACTCCGAAGATCTTCTCTTTTTCTCTCCGGACTATATACTCCTCCGCGTCATCCTCGAGGGAGACATACGTCTCTCGTATATACTTATTACCCTTTAGGCGCGCGTGTGTGAGAGTATAATATAAGGTACGTTGAAAGAGAACATAATAAAGGAAGCTGTGTACTTATGAGAGAGCTTAGGCTGCTAAAAATCGCACCGAATGGAGTTACCATAACAGCGTGAAAGCCGTGGCTTTTATTTATACAGAAGAGGAGGCAAAGAGTATATAGATCAGGAGAATGAGGACCAACGGCCTAATGGGGACGAGACGACGAGGAAGGAGTCCGACGGTGTTTCTTTGGTCCATGTTGCTGCTGATACTGCCGACACTTCTATATGGTAAGTTTTGAATATATATTCTTGATGCTCCGTTTTTTATTTTATTATATTCTCTTCTTCTTCTTCTTCTTTTTTGTTTGTTTATTTTTTTTTTCTTGTCTGTATATATAGCCATCGTCATCTGGTTGAGCGGCATTCTTTGCGCTCCGATATTTTTTGTGTTATACAGCTCTTTCATCTCTCATCGTGTCTCCTTTCCTGTAAAATACCAGACTAAAAGTATCGATAAACCTGGGAAAAATCATCGGCATGTGTAATGAGAAACTTGTTTGTATAAGTAAAATGTATTGAGAAAAATCGGTAAATGACACTCTATAATATATACTCTTTCTTTGTATATATGTACATATATATATATATATATATATATATATGTATGCGTGGGTTTTAAAAAATCGCGAATAGAGAGTATATCTTATGTATACCCACGACAACAAAAGCATACACACTCTTCTTCTCTTTATATATATATACCTATATATTCTACATGTGTGCAAACACACCAAGCAGGCAACGTTTTCCACCACGGGAGAGAGACGGAGCATCATAAATAATTAATGAGAGCGCACACACCGCGCAGCACTGCCGCCGCAGCCGCACAAACCATGGGTTCTATTCGCGGGGACGTTGGAAATTATGATTTGTTTTCCGCCGGCGTGCTAGAAAGAGAGCAAAGGGAGGCTGCTGTTACTGCTGATGTGATTCTATACCTTTTTTTTTTTTTCATTCTCTTACTCTACTATTTAACTTGTATTTTATCGACAAAGTTGATCGATTGTTGTTTGCTTTTAAAGTTGTAAAAATGTTGAGGTGAATATTGTGTGAGAGTATAGAGAAACGTATTGTTCACGATTGACGATTTATAAAATTTTTTTTTTTAACTGATTATGGCTACAGATGTTTTTGTCACTAGTGTGTATGATAATTAATCGAAATTTATAATAATGGTCTCTTTATAATAAGCTCTTTAAATTTACGTTCATGTACACGTATGCTTTTTAAAACTTTACGTGTTTTTCATTTAAGAAGAAAAAAAAATTATCTACCATGAATTATTCATATGCTCCACTTGCGCGAGAGGGTTTAAATGTACGTCCAGACAAAATACAATTAACATTTTTTTTTTAATTTTTATTTTATTTCTTAATGAGTATATAAGTCAACGGGGGTAAACATCAACAATTTTATCGTTACGTCATGTCTTATTTTTTTTTTCTTTCTTTCTTTCTTTTTTTTTCAAAACAAAGTTTGATTATGTTAATGAAATTAGTGCTGAGCTGATAAGATTATAAACGAGTTGAATATTGCTGATATATATGTGAGGCAAAAGAATCGTTAAACCAATCTACTATATGATTTTTCTAATAAATTATTTTCACTTAAATCTACTGCTATATTGCGCGTGTTTTGTAAGCTCATGCATGTAATTAAAAAGAAAATAGATAATTTCGTAATTTTTTATAGGCTCGTGTAATTATAGATTTTTCAAAATTACCACAAATTTTCATTTTTTATGAAAAAAAATCAAGAAAACGTGCAATTATTAAAATTAATTACGAATTCAATTTAGACATTTAACAATTGCTACTGTTACTATAAAATTTTTTAGTCTATGTCCTCCTACTAAAGAAAAAAAATATGAATTTTAATGAAAAATTCAAAAAATTTAATTTATCTCTACATATAAAAATTCTCTATTTTAACTTTTATTTTTATTCTTTATCACATATATCCCAGAAAATTGAAGCAATCTAGGAAGTAGTTAAAATCACGAATAATTACACAGGATCATAATATACGATTAAGAAATTAAAGGTAATTTTCTAGTTAACAAGGAAGGTAAATTCTCAGTGACAAGTTACCGCGAAAAGTTACTTTTCTTTTCCTCAGTCACATATAAAAAAAGGAAGAGATTAAAAAAAAAAAATAACAAACAAACAACTGTTCATGTCATTGTACGTGTATTACTAAGAAATCATGAAAAGGTCTCGTGCGTGCATAACTACACAAGTCGAGGATTGCCACCCATGGTCTCTCTTTCTATCTCTCTCTCTCTCTCTTTCAAAAAATTACATACATATACACATGATTCCAAATAACGCGTCCATTCACATACACACAGGTGTATAGTGTAGCAACTTATAATATAATATATACCAATCGTACATGCAGCAGGATCCAAAAGCAGCAGCAGCAGTAGCAAAACCCGAAAAACTCCTTTTTACATCCTGCGCGTGCGCTCGCGCTAAAACGTCCGTTACAACGTCGGGAATCATAAAAATGCAGGCTCACGAGTCCTGGCGAACTGCTCAGCAGCAGCAGCAGTAGAGTGAGAGAAAGAGCATGGAGATTGGAGGTGGAGAAGAAGGGGAGTCATTGTGGGAGAGAGAGTGGACCTCATGCTCTTTTCTCTCTTCTCTCCGCATATACATAGGCTCGCTCACGAGTTCTCTCGTCTGTGTATACCTATATACACACATATATAGCTATGCTGTTGCTCTTGCTGCTTTTACCTTTTGTTTATTCTCCACCTCTCTTTCTTTCACACATATACGCTTTTTTACTCCTGCCAGCTCTGCTGCTTATAAGGCAAGAGAGACAAAAAAAAAGTTTCACTCTTTTTTTTCCTCTCGCGAGATCATCTTCGACGCCTTCACGCGTATTTTTATCTTTCTTTTCTTTTTCTTTTTTTTTTTATTTCTTTTCCTATGTTATATAAATATATACCTCATCCTGCAGTTCTGCGACTTCGCACATGCGTCTATATAATATACCCAAGTATTTGGTCCTTTTTTTTCCTCTTCCTTCTCAAACCTCTCGTGTATATAAGTATGTACTCTCTTATTCACACACACACTCTCACACACACATTCAGCTTCAACATTTTTGCGTGTAATTTGTCAGGTTTTTGCGGGAACCCGCGGTGGGTCGTTCGCGTATTCGATTCGCGAAAGAGAAGCAAAACGGAGAGGGGAGAGAAGGGGATCCTGAGATCGATCAACGAATTGAATTACGCGAAATTTTTGTCATCGCTCTCTCTCTCTCTCTTTCTCCTTCTCGTTTATATTCACTTGCGAGCGCGTACAAATTCGTGGTAATAAATAATCCCATCGAGAGGAATTTCGGCTGTGTATATACCGTTTGGTACTGGGGTTACCCTGGGTTTTTATTAGTTTTCGAGGAGGGAGTGAAGAGAGAGAGAGAGAGAGAAAGATGAGGGAACGTGGATTGAAAAGCTATACGGAAATTGACGGGTACCAAATGGTTTTTTGCACATGCATATTTGTAGGTATATATACTATACACGTCTTTTATATGTACTTCACACGATTGTGGGTATTTCCAATATTAAGCACAGGTCAAGCGTGTACCATATACATCATATAACTGTTTGAAAGAAGAGAAAACAAAAAAAAAAGATAAAACGAATTTCGTAAAATGTTTCCGATTAAATTCACATTCTTTACGTGTGTTATAGGTATATAAAATCTCATAAATTTTATCATTATTTTTATATTGATCATTTGATGTATAGGTATAGTATGTACATATATGATGACATTTATACGAATAATTAATTTAATTCAATAGGTCAGTAAACCCTTCAAAACTTACACATACATTAATAATTCAGACTTGTAACTCTTTTCTTTGGTTAGCCAAGATCTTTAACAGATGAGGGGGCTCCCTTATTTATATATATACGCATCTCTCTCGCAATTAAAACTTATTACATGACGGTTACGAAAGGAAAAGAAGAAAAAAAAACAGCCAACATCTATTCATCCGTACACATACACAGTAAACGTTTAAAAAAAAGAAACCTCAACACTCGCTTGCCGTCTGCGCGCATCTTGAATGTATATACACGACGACTAAATGGCCACACGATGCTGCATCAGCAGTTATAGTACAGCTCCTGATTCACAACTACCGGTTCAGCTTTTAAACACTCTTACGTACATACATATATAATATACGTCCCTTCAATCCATCCTCTGTCTCTCTGCGTATAAGCAGAAGCTACCGTACCAACCAACCAACTTTTATTATTATTCATTTCTTTTTTGCTTCTTTATTATTTATTCGGCCGCCGCCGCGGCGTCTATTAAAGTTTCTGACGTTGAATAAATAGCAATTGAATGAAGACTAACTAAACCAGGCATATATACACTATACAATATATACACACTCTTGCATGCGCATTTGCTAAGCTTTTGCCTTTGTTATTGTTTTCTCCAATTACTGCGCCGCTATGTCGAGACTTTTGTTTATTTTTGTCGATTTTTGTGGAGCCGCCCAATAACCAGCCACAGCAGCATCCTCTTTTATATCCAACCCAAACCACCCACTCACCCACCAACCCTATCAGGCTTTCTCAATTAGCCCCGGCTTCTCCATTCATCGGCTTGCTCGTTTTTGCTTTCTCTTTAGATCTTTTCTTTTTTTTCTCTTATTCTCTTTTATTCTTTTTCTCTTTCGCTGCAGATATAGGTATATCCAAGAGGGACATTCGATGCGCACGCGTGTGTGCAAGCGAGAAAGAGATCAGTATATACAGGTATACCTATATACATATCCTCCGCCTTCACTAGACCAGCATTCCGTATAAAATGCCAAGAACGCGACGTTCCCCGTTGAGAGAGAGAGAGAGAGAGAGAGAGAGAGAGAGA
>JAPYZE010000757.1:0-31392 GCA_030522805.1 Leptomastidea abnormis
GAGTTGTAATCTTCTTTTAATGTGTGATTCCATTAAGTATATAGAGACGGAGCAGCACGGGTTTATTTGGTGCGTCTCGCGCGCGCGTTGCCGCGAGGCGTCGAGTACAGCTGCAAGAGCGGGGGAGAGAAAGAGAGCTGCTGCTGCTGCTGCTGGGTTAGAGATAGTCAAGCGAGTAAGCGCAGGCAAGCGCGCGCAGTGTGTGTTGTGGTGGACTGTGGAGTGGAGCAGGCTAGCTGTAGCACAGCTAGTTGCTGGCGGGCCGCGTCCCAGCGCAGAGAAGTGAACTTTGCGAGCAGCTTCCCCGAGAGATATACGTACATATATAGAGAGTAAGAGAGAGAAGAAAGTCTGTGAACTCGGGGGAGCGTTCGTTGCAACCAGGAGTTCGCCCGCCAGCGTTACCCTGCGGCGGGAACTCGTCGTCTTCTCTCGCGTGTGCGTGTGTGCGTGCGTATATACTGGTGTCGTATATGCCAGTAGCTGCTAGCCGCCGGGTGAGAAAACATCCAGACTCCTCGAGTTGAAGACTAGTGTACCAAGCAGCGAAGATGGAGCGGGCCAGCAGCTGCTGCAGCCGTGGCATGGGCCCGCGCTTGGGTCCGTCTCTGCTGCTACTTGCCCTGGCTTGCCTCGCCTCGGGACTCCTCGGGGAAGAGCTTGGCCAGCGCCAGCTCGAGCGCAGGTTAAACGAGACCCTTGGCGCCCAGCCGATCAACTACACTCGCGTCAACCTGACCGGCGTGCAATATCGCGCCTCGACCAAGTACAATCCCCGGGGCATGAAGCAGCTCTACAACCTCACCAACGCCCTCGTCAATCTCGTCCAGGACAAGCAGGCCTACCCTGAAGGTAAGTCTTTCTCTCCATGTCTCTCTTTCTTGTATTCACTCCATATTTTTTCACTCCATTCATGCATCATCTCTATCCTCTTCTTTCGATTCTTCCGTTCTTCCTTCTTTTTGCTATCCATGTTCCTATATCTTTTCTCTCCTCCGAACCGCATCTCTCCCATTATATTATTTCAGAGCTCCTTCTCCGTCTCTATCTCCTGCCCCCGCCTATATACATACACAATATAATATACCTACTCTCCCTTTCGGGTTGCGGCGTTGCGAGAGGGCCACCGTCAAAACTATCAAAAAGAACAAAGACGAATTTTTGTTTTTTACACATCTATATAAGATATCGCGTTGTGAGAAAATTAACGGGTCTGTAACGGATGCTGGTGTAAAGTGAAAAAAAAAGAGAGAAAGAGAGGGAACACAGCCTCCGTCTGGTAGATAGGATATTCTCGGTAAAAGCTTGCCTATAAGTATCAGAAGAACTCCGCTCTCTCTCTCGAGGTCGTCTGCACGTTCACTTGTCTCCAAGCCCCCCGCGCTTCTATATGTGTATACATATATATAATATGCATCATATTTACAGCACTTGAATGTGCATGCAGGAGAAAGAGAGAGAGAGAGAGAGAGAGAGAGACTGGAAGCGCGTCGCGTGCAGTAGCCTGCGCGCAGGGGGAAGGGGAAACAGTCTCTCTTTTCCTTCTCCCTCGATCCCACCGTGTTCTTCATAAACGTAGTCCTGTATAGCTGTTCTATATATATATACATATACATATATGCGTATAAGCATATCCTGTAGCTATGGGCGCAGGCAGCTGCATCATATGCAACCGGGAATAAGAAGACTCGGTGCACTCGCAAAGCAGTATATAGGATAGCCTATCACCATAACGTCGGCGTTAATACGGAGCTTTTAGCTCTTTTGCCTTGAGGCTCTCTTGTATAGCTATTACAAATATTGTATTCCTACTTAAATATTATAAGGCTAGCTCGCAGTATACAGGCTTACATGTACATACACCATGCAGCTCTCCCCGCATCAACGGCTTCGCGCGCGCGCTGGAGAATAGCAGGTCCGTAAAATGTGTGCCAATCGACCGGCTACATTGTAAGTATATGTATGTACATACTTGCAGCTATAGCCGAAGAAGGCGGTCAGTTAGACGGGCCTAAAGTGCATTGCACCTAAGCAAGCAGTAGTTATATAGGTATAGGATAGATGCAGCAAGAGAAAGAGACGTTCACCCGTTCACTCCACCGACCGCGCGGGAGAGCAAGCTGCACGATGTTCGCTTTTTTTTTTGTCAGACTCCAAATTTTATCTCCCGCGCCTCTCTTTGTTCGCTTTTGAATGCCGTTGTTGAGATGGTATAAATATATGAATCGATGGTAGGTATCTTCTTCTTATTCTTCTTCTTCTTCTTGGATTACATCTGTATGTATATCGTGACGCTTACATTTTTATCATATAGGTATATACAGTGGATATATATACATATCCATTTTGCATACCTATATAACGTTAGAAAATATCCTTTGTTTTGCTGAGCGTAAGAAAACAGATAGCAGCTACCTATAGGTATACCTACCTACAGGTACAGATTCTCGTAAGCGTGCACTTGAAGATAAGAAGTGGCAAGTAGAATAAGTTGATAGGATAATATTAAAGTATATAGGAGAAAGAGAAAGAGCGTGCATTGGCCCCGCCGAGAGTCGAGTCGGTTATAACGGCATTATTCGAAGATATGTATCCGCGATATTTCACGCGCGGAGCAGGCCACTTCCGTTGCTCTCTAGCTTCTCGTAATATCTGTACGTGTATATATTATAACTATACATACAGCTAATACTAGCTAATACATATACACAAAGACACTACTATTATATTAAATGCATATTATCCCTTTCTATCCCCATGCGTGTACTGCTGCAGTATAAAATATTAGGATAGAAAAGCAGCGCGTGGTACTTTCGTTTTCCAGGGGGGTTAAGAGAGGGGGGAGACTTGCGCAACAATTGATTTCGCTCGGCTAACGCTTGATCCAAAAACCAGAGCAAACTCCTCTCCTTCCCCTTTGCTTGACCCATCCCCCCCCCCCCCCCAAGCCCTTTCCTTTTATACAGCTGTTTCGAAGCTGTATATTCCTCCATCATAGCCAGCCTGATAGATGCGATAGCTACATCTATACAATAAGTAGGTATAACGTGGCTTGTTATCCTGCAAGCTGCGCGGCGCATACCTATAACTTATATATCTACCTCGCTCTCTCTCTCTCTCTCTCTCTCTCTCTCACTCTCGCGTTCCCAATTGCAAAACAATCTGTTATATAGAGGTTGTTTCACTTTAAACTCGCTGTGCAACGACAGCAACAGCAGCAGCAGCAGGTCATCACGAGTGCAGCGGCGGCGGGCTAGCTCGAGTATAAAAACATAATATCACTCCCACCCACCCACCTATACCCAATCCACCCCCTTTCGCGAATGTCGTTGTGATATTAGGCGCGCTGACCCCTCACCTCTTCAATATCCCTACTACACTCTCCTTCTTTCTGTATACCCGGGCCGTGTTGCCCTGCGCTGCTACATACCGGGCAATTCAATAAGGTACCATACATATACTAACATACATACATGCGCAACTGAACGAACGAACGAACGAACGAGTGACCGAGTTTTCGCAAGAGCGTGTATACCTAATATACATGTTGTTGTAAGTATACATATACTGCGAATTATACTATTCCGAAAGCCAATTCTATATCTTGTTGATTCTACTGATGTGTGTTTCTTCTTTTTCGCATTGTTACGGTCGTTACAACAATGAAAGAGAGAAAGAAAGAAGAAAATATTCGAGAAACAAATGTACAGCAGGTATGTGCACACGTTTACATACAGAGGTTGTGGAAGAATGTGTACAGCTGATTGTTGCGAAGGTCTTATTAGCGCGTTCAGCGCGGGTGTAATATATTTAAGCCTAGATCTCGTTGTTAATTGTTGTTGCTGTTTCTGCTGCTGCTGCTTTTATATTGGGTTATTCGTTATTGTTATTCTTACAGTATATAATGAGTTTTGTGTAAATATGTAGCCTATTATAGACATACTTGTAAATAGGTAGGTGTAGTAGTCATCGGTACCTACTACTACGATAGTTGAGGCTACTGACAATGAGAGATCGAGTTTAATGGGTTCTATAGAAACGAGGTGTGCTACTGCAACTGCTGCTGCTGCTGCTGTTACTGCTACCCTGCATATAGGTGTCATATCCTACATATCGAACAAAATGTCGTGCATATAATTTTCTTATCGCCAGCTCTATCAAGCAAATTGGTTCAAACACCTACAACTAGTTTTATTTTTTCATCATTATTATAATTATTATCATTATGATATTTCTTTCCTTTATTTTTTATTGCAGTGGTAAATTGGACTAGGCTGAATGATAGAGAGACACGTGTAGTATAGAATACATAAAAATGAGTTCGCCGAGTATAGGTATATAAAAATAGACTTGTAGGGCACCTTGATTCTCTCCTTTATTTTATACTCCCCTCTCTTTCTCACTCTCTATCACTCGGTAGTTCTCTCCTCCTCCTCCTCCTACTCGATCTGGACGGGGACGAGTACGTCAACGGGTAGATCGGATTTTAATCCGTGAAATTATTTTTAAATCGATCCGATCGTCGTCGTCGTCGTCGTCGTCGTCGTCGTCGTCGTCGTCGATGAGTGCGTCCCCGTCCAATCGTGCTAGAACGAAAAATCGTCAGGTCCACCCCCCTTCTCAACCTCCTTCTCAACCTGCATGCTATAGGTATATATAAATCCTATCGCTTACTCTCTATCTCTCTCTCTCTCTCTCTATCAGACCTTTAATTTATCCTCCTACATCTCGCTCTCTCGGATCTTTACTCAGTCCTATATAGATATGAGATAGGCAATATCACATCCGTAGTATATAGAGAGGAGCTTCATCTACCGGATGCTGATTAACGAGCCTCCAAACGACACTTTTCTCTCAGCCTCTTTTTTCTCCCCTACCCCATACATACACACACACGTATGTAGGTGCATAGTCTCTTATTACTTTTTTTTTTTTGTTTTTTACGACAAGCTCTTCGACCGACGTGAAACTGACAATGGGAAAAACGCGTGCATGTGCTGCGCAAGCGACGAGAGAATCGCGCAGAAAAGAGTGAAGCCTTAATTGGCCTACTGCTCGCTGCTGGGCAAACTTTTAATTGCTATATAGCCATATACCGACAACTCTCTCCCTCTCTCTCTCTCTCTCTCTTTACTCTCTGCGCCAAGTTTTCCAGTCATACATGCAGTGCAATTGGCTCTCTCTCTTTCTCTTCGAATTCCTATATATAGGTAGAGGCCATATATATATACACAAACAAATCTCGTTTATCGGCTGGGAATCGCGATCGCTATAGCGTATTTTAATCAGTTTCATCGCTGAGCAAATGAGTTTTACTCGTTCATATAGTGTGTGTTGATGGTGGTGGTGGTGGTGCTGGTGCATTCGCGAAAATAATGATAATGATGATGGTGGTCATGGTGGTACGCGACCTTCATTCGACGTTCTAATTTAATTTTCTGAAACCGGTTTGATATATATTGCTTATAAAATGCCCATAAATACATACATACTTATAGGTATGAAGCTCTAAAACCGTTTAACTTTTTCTATAGATACATTGCTAGAAGAAAATTTTGAAGGTAGAGGCGTCCTCGAGCAATAGTCGATATTTCTGTGTGTTAAATATCTCGAAACTTTCACTTTTCGACTCGACCATTTATCGTAAACGTAAACAGAGAATTGAAAGGGAGAAAGAAATTTGACAAAAAAAAAAAAACGGAGCAAGATGGGCTCTTCCACGTGATATTGCCACGGTGTATGTATATAAGAGACTCCATTATATGTATATACCTATATTTATATCTTTTGCACTTTGTACGCGAGAGGATAGGCCCTCCAACGACAGAAAAAAAAGAAAAAAAAATGGTTTGTAGGCGAGTTGCCAAGGAGAACGCGGACAAAGGTGGATCAATGACGGTGAATTTAGGAGCGGGTGAGAGTAGGAAGAGACCTGCGACCTAAAGTATGACTTGTATTTTATGATAAGGCGGTCATAAAGACATGATGATGATGATGACGAGGTGATGGTGTATTTTGTTATATACACTTATGGCGCTCTGCGCTGCAAGAGTAACAGCAGCAGCGGCAGCTAAAGCACACGTGTATGTCAAGAGAAAGGCCCTCCCACGATCTTGCTCATCCTTTCTCCCCCATTCTCTCTCTCTCTCTCTCTCTCTCTCTCTCTCTCTCCAAAAGAGAAAGAGAGAAAAAGAATTGAAGCCTTGCGGCTGGGGAAATTTTGGAGCTGGACTTCAAGCTATATACACATGGTTGTTAGGCACATGGAGTGTTAGTCATCGCGGCTTGAAATATTAATAGCGGCATGCGTCTGCGGCGAAAAGTCTCTCTCCCTTTCTCTCTTTCCTCGATACATAAGCACACACAGCACACATGCCACGTATATATACAATACGCGTGCAGCTGCGGCTTTTTTAAATGGTCCTCCCTCACTTATATACATGACGACAAGTGTTTCAGTGCAGTACGTCGTCTGATGATGGCCATAATAGCCACGAGGCGCTAATTCGTCCTAATCAGCTAAGTCTGAAATTCAAGCTTGCTTGTGGCTCTCGTTTATTCATATATGTATGTCCCATTGTCTTATATTCTACAAGCCTCCTCCTCCTCCTCCTCTTCAGCTCGTGCTTTTATTTTTCAATACGGTATGTACATACGTATCGCGTTCGTTTCGTCGAATAGTTTATACTTTTATTCAATGACGATCGAAAGCCTTTCTTGGCTGCTTTTATAAATATGATATACATACCTATGTAATCGCACAAGGTGTATGGATTTGTATGTATGTATGTATGTATGTATGTATGTATATAGTTGGCTGATAAGACGGAATTGTTTCGAGTAAATTAATAGTCTTTTCTATATACACACACACACACACACGTACGGACACAAAATACGGCTATATATTGATTGCCTTTTTCTCTCTTATAGGTACTCCCGACATTTATTATTATATATAAATAATTTTCTGCTTAGTAGGTATTTGGTAAACATTTGCGATTTAGTTATTGTTCACAATCGAGAATCTTACAAATGAAACGAATACTCGTCATTCGATCCACACCTGTGTATAATAATATTAAACATATGAAATTACGTCGATGCCTGCGCGTATTTAAAAAAGGGAAAAGCTTTTAGGCGCAGACATTATACAGCATTACAGGAGAAAAAGAGTGAATGCAGCAGTATAGGATAAAGCTCTTGAAAAATTAAAAAATCACAGCGGAATAAACCTGATCTCTGGCTGATTGTATAGTGTACGAGCCCTTGAAAAAAAAAGCAAGAGGAGTTGGCGGCTGCTCTATCTCTCTTTTTCTTATGCCTACCACTGCTCCTCTCCGCAGCAGGTCTTCACGCCATCGCGTCGAGAAGAGAGTGAAGTGCAAAGGGGAGCCTTCCTCCTGTCTACGCCATAAGAGAAAGGGACGGGCAAAATAAAGGTGTATATATACGGTGCTTATAACTATGTCTGCCTGTGCGAGTGTGTGTGTATATTTTACAGGTACATTTAGTATATAGATATATAGCTATATATATATATATACGTGACTCGCGCGCGATTTTTTCCGCCGACGTTTGTTCTCCTCGCCGCAAACACATCGGTATACACATACATGCGAGAAGAGCATACGCTATATCTTACCTTTTATAACGGGTTCTCTTGCCCCCCCCCCCTCTGTTCTCTCTCTCTCTTTTTTTCTAAAATCGAAAGAAAGAACCTGCTCCTGCGCACGCTAGCGGCTTTCTGACTCATCTCACGCGCGCTCTATGTCTCTCTAATTGCGACTTTTGCTCAACT
The DNA here is from genome assembly GCA_030522805.1 of Leptomastidea abnormis. NCBI lineage: Eukaryota > Metazoa > Arthropoda > Insecta > Hymenoptera > Encyrtidae > Leptomastidea > Leptomastidea abnormis. The sequence continues at coordinate 7,802 of JAPYZE010000757.1, forward strand.
TATATTATAGGTAAGAGCAAAAAGCTAAAACGAGCGAAAGAGAGGGAGAGAGAGAAAAAGGAAGTTGAAAGTGCTAAGCCGCGGCCGAGGTCAAAGCTCGACACATCAGGGGGAGGGGGCGCGATGAACTTGGCTCATCATCATCCTTTCCGTAAAGACGTGAAAAATCTGTTTTCTGCTTAAATTCAACACGATTACCTATACTTTTACTACATTATATTACATTATAATATAATTAATGTATGTATACGCGTAGAGCCCTTGTTATACATACACAGCAGCTCACGAGAAAACTTTGTGTATGAGTATATAATACATGTATATACATGTATATTCATGCACCTATAGGTGATATCGACATATGCCTCAAACGGCTTTCTATCATTAGTTGCGCACTTATTAGAGAAAAGTTTGTACATGTATCGATTGCCATAGGATCGGTACCTATGGAGTCTACATAGAGAAACCGGACGCGCAATCCCCTTATTTACTTGCTTGCTTACTTACTTATATTCAAGAGAGTGAGAGAGAGGAATAACCTTACCAGGAAAGTCTTTTTTACCACTTTCGTGAAATCGTGTAGCTTTATTTTTTTTTCTTTTTCTCTTTATTGTTTCCTATAAGTAGCATCTCCCCTTTCTCTTTATTTTCTTGCCCTCGTATATATGTATGCAGGTATATACCTATAGCTCTGCTGGATCTCTCTATTTCTTGCTTCCCTCAATAGCAGTAGTAGTAGTAGTAGTAGTAGTAGTAGCAGTGCGCACAATGGAGCTTCCGTGACCTGCTTTTGACTGTTGCAGCAGCAGCAGCAGCAGCGTCGACTAAACTCTTGAGCCCCCGTGTCGCGCTTGGAAAGCCAGCGACAAGAATATCCAACGCAAGGATTATTGATACATATTCCACCTCTTTTTTTTTCTTTTCTTTTATTTTTCCAGTATGTGTGTGCGGTATTAGGGTGTCTGAGCCGTATATGAAATATTGCAGTATAGTCGAGGGGTGTTTCTGCGCGAAGACGCAGCCTGCAGCCGGTGCTGATTCACTTCCGGTGTGTATATACCTACATGTTCTCTCTTAATATGTTGTATAGTAGGTATACTGCACACATCATGCACGCGTATGTATACATATCCTTTGCACTGCACGCACGTTGTTCGTTGGAGGATCGCGATATAGCGCGTACACAGACACTCGCATGTATACTTTATACACCGCAGGTTCTTCTTATTCTTTTTTTTTTCTGTTCTTTCCCCCTCGGTGTGCTACTGTGTCTTATTGCGCGCTTTGTTCTCGCACTTCACGCTCGGCAAGCCGTGGATATGCCCACCTACCACTATAGTATAGCTTTACGCAAAAACCAAGGGAAAGAGGTCGAGTTGTGTGTGTATGTGAGGGTATATGTATATAGATAGGTGTACTTTTTGCACTTATACATATACACATGCATAACTTATATAAAAAGCTTCATATAGACCAAAAAATCTAGATATCTCTTTCTTTATTTCTGGCGCGCCGCGGCTTTACGACGCCCATCTTTATAATTCCCTCTCCTCCAACACTTACACTCCCCTGACAGGGCCAACTTTTTCGCACGCTTTTACCCTAATTTCCGTCGCGAGAGAAAGAGAGAGAGCGAGAGAGAGAGATTCTTTCTTGCTTGCACGTGAGCTGCAGGCAGGCAGGCGAGCGTTCCAAACTTTTTGCCACTCGTGGAAAGTTGGCCAACGATCGGAGCTTGTCTCCGACGACTGTGGCACAACAACAGCAGCAGCAATGTATATAGCAGCCACTCATTTTATAAATGAATCGTTGCTCGTTCGTTATACTTATACGGCTGAGTACCCGTGCGCTCCACTGTAGTCGGCGACTCACGTCTCTCTCTCTCTCTTTCTCGCTCTGTTGTTATACTTATTAAATTACCGGCGTCACAAAGAGAATCCAAATGTAAGAAAGAGAAAGAAAAAAAGGCATTCAATTAAGCGGCTACGCGATGAAAGAGCCTCTTGCTGTCGCCTGTTCCTCTCCATCTCTCGCTCCAACTCGAGCTTGCGCAAGCTTTAAACTTTCGGTTTATTATACGTTTCGGTATGTCCAAAGCGTAAACAACGACACTGTGTATATAAACATTTTTATTAATATTATACGCCACAACTCTTCATTATTTTATTTTAAAATTGCATACATTTTTCGGAGTCGCAGAACTCCGTTATTTATTCTTAAATAACGTCCAAGCTTGCAATATTTATTTCAACCTGCAACATAATGACGAAGTCGCAGCGATTCGAGTCTCGCGTTTAAGACATCAGATTATATATATACATAAAAGTGTCGTTGTTGTGGGTTGCCGAGAGCGACGACACCCTGATGGTTGGTGCTATATAGCAGTGTGTGTATACGTGTATAGAGGCAGTTTTATCGCGTGCACAAGTCGCGGAGGGACTATCGTCCCAGAGTCTGTTATCTAGCGTCCGGTCGTGCCACAGCTCCCTTTTCTTTTTCATATATAATTATTATATGCGTGTATGTATGTTTGTACCTTCTTTTGTACCAGCTACTACGTATACATATAGGGGCCTCGTCTATATTGCTCATCGGGTTATTATACGCGCTACGAAGCGCCACGATTTAATCTCTCTCTCTCTCTTTTTTTTTCTCATTCGCGAGGACGATTCTACAACGCTGTAAAAAAAATCGTCATATTCACTTGTTAACCAACTACACCCACGATATGCTTTTCTTTTCAACGCACACGGCCAACTCTCAATTTTGTATTTCGATAGATTTCGTCGATATTTCGTAATTTCTCTGCTTGGATCCCTATATAATAGTCTCGTGTTCGTTAAGTTCTATATTTGAACGTTTGTTTTTCAACTGCTACAAATATACTTATAAATATATATTGGAAGGCTTATTAAACTAGGATATATAAATTACATATAGGGGTATTATGTTTTCTCATTTTTGATATCGATAATATTACCAGCTCTGGGCTGCGTGGAATTACATATCTCTTTATTAGGTCTCGGAGAGTGTTAGCTAGTGTATCCCCGGATACTATAACGATGATTCACAGAAGTGCGATGAATTTTATAAAATTGATTTGACTTTATTACGGTTCTGACAAAGTCGCAGACTAAATAATTCTCTTTTATAATAGAGATGTGCATTTGCAAAATAGTATTATTATTATTATCATTATTGATTGAAACAAAAATTGTTTACGTATATACACGATAGCAGGTATATCGCTTCAACTCGCTCTATATCTTGCTATCTCTTTTAACATTAACATGTATAAACATAACTACTCTTTCGTCGAAAAACCAATAACTTATAATTACAAGAACAGAGAGAGAGAGAGAGAGAGAGAGAGAGAGAGAGAGAGAGAGGCGCATGTATTTATTATATGTGTATAAATATACATACACGCACTCGCATTTATTATATGCCAATTAGCCGTAATAGCAAGTTTCAGTGTAAGCGCGATAAGAGAAATATAATATAAAAATATAATAAAATATAAAAGGCATAATGTACAATAATGTATGCGCAGAGGAAAAATATATAGGAGTGTGGGTTGTTCGTTGGGCATATTACACTGGGTGACATCACGCTTCGCTCATAATATATAGCTGCGTGTAACAGCAGCAGCAATAGTAACAATGACCGAGGCCGTATTCCTTAATGCGACAGCTCAACCATTCAATAATTAATAATTAAAATGGATTTTTTATGCGAAAGAGTAAAAACAGAGAGGAGCGAGAAAGAGAGAGAGAGAGAAAAAATAATATGATCTCTATATTCGAAAAGCTGCATGGTATTAGTATACCTATATGTGTGTAAGCAAAAATAGAACAAGCAAGCTCACGGCGAGTATTAGTATAGCTTACACACCCCCACGCAATATCTGCTCTCTCACACGAATCTCAGCTGCTGCTGCAATGCTCGCGTGCAATTAGCCATGAATAAACAACCGTAAGCTCCGGCGGTCCGGGAAAATCGAGCAGCGAATCGATATATCCCCCCTCCTCCACATCTACTTGCTGGAATAAATATGTACGTATATAAAGGTACATGTGTACACTCGTGACTGTCTATCGGGTCGGATTTATAAAAGAAAGAACCCGAAGAAAAAAATCAAGCCTATATTTACTAGGATTTTGATTGGCTTACGCAAAATAAAATAACAAAAATTCCAAATTTTTTTAATTATTAACTTAAAATTACTCCAGACTTGATTGAAGCACAGGAAAAAGGGGAAAAAGTAACGAGAGTTAGCGGGTAGGTACATTTATTATCATGTAGAAGCCGGAGTATAAGATGGGCGGATGTTGCAGCCGGCATTGACTTTGGAATAAGTTCGAGCTTGGAGCCTAGGTACCCTTATATAGTTACGTTATAATAGCTATAGTGGGTGCCTGATGTACGGATGTTGCTCTATATATGGATGAGAGAAGCGCAGTACTGTGTAACGGCCTTGCTTATTAGGTGAAAAGCGCGAGAGCATTAATACTTATTATATACCAGGGACTCTTTCGGATATATTATAATCCCCCTCTCGCGTCACGTCCGACGGCCCAGTTTTCTGATCTTTCATTCGTCCCTACCACCACCAACACCACCAACTTATTATACTATGCTTTATTTTGCTTCGCGGCCCAGATTCCATTTGACTTCATCATCTTCGTTTTTCCCGTTTTACCATTCACTTATATAAATATATAGGTACCTGTATTTTTGACTTTACCTGCACGCGCACGGAAGTCGCTTAATTCCCATTACGTATAGTTTTTTTCGAAAAGCGTAGTAGTACATGTTACGCATACACAAAAAAAATAAAAAAGAAAAAATGTAAAACGGTACTTCGCTTCGTCGGCTCGAAATTTCCATGGCCGAGGTCGCGCTTAGGTTGTAGGCAGGTATACAGAAGCTCTATCTCTCTCGAGATTTTTTTTTTTTTTTTTTTTTAACGACGTTACGCGCGCTTTAATGACGTGCGGGGGAGGCAAGGGAGCAAAAGAGGTAGATTCTTCAGTATATAGTATATAGAGGTACACACACATATACATATACATACATATTATATTGCGAATATAATAGCTTTTTCGCGCGCGAGGGCACAGAATAACATCGCCGAGCATCGCGTTGTTGTTGTAATTGCCATAGCAGTAATAATAATAATAATAATAATAATAATAATAGCAACGGCAGGAGAAGAGGCAGCAACAACGCGATGTGTTCCTGGACTGTGACGATTTTCTTCGTAATACGGTCTTATACGTATTACATACATACACCGTATGAAAGTACATTATATTATATATATCGTGTGCGATAACTGGCCTGTCCATCATCACATAGATATAAGACTAGACTATATACATTATATGTTATGAGATAGAAAGAAAGAGTCGTCACACTCGCGTGCTATATGCCATATTTATAATATCGTTAAGCTTAAGAAAGTCTTGCTATGCGGAGAGTCGACGACGAATAAGACGAGAGTAGGCGCGCACGATTTATCTCAATCGTCGCAATTGCCTCTCTTTTCTATATAAGCTCGATCTGTCTCTTAAAAATGACGTCATTCTCTCTTTCTCTCTATATGTATAGATATGTGTATGTATGAATGCGAGTGTTCGTCCGGTCAGCGAGACGAACACGGTTTTGCCTACCTCTCTAACAGTTTTCATTAAATGTAACCACTTGTATATGAACAAAATTAAATTCATTTTACATTTTATTTTTATATACTGGATACGCGTTGTTAATAATTTATTCAACATACAACCGATCATCAGCTCTTTAGGGATTTAAATAAGAGGAATATGAGGATGAGGAGTATGATAGAGGAAGAGGATAAAGAGCGCTTTGATTTGATTATCGGATCAGCAAGTACTTGACGCAGAGTCATGGTAGCTATACTAGATCATATATTTTAGACCAATCCCCAATTACATCGATCTGTCACATATAAGTATCCAATAGGTGATGGACAGGAGGAATCAAAGCTCCTCTAGAGAAAAGATTTTCTCTCTCAAACGACGATGCGACTAGGTCATCGTTTTCTCAAGAGCGCGCACAAGAGAAGGTATAGAAAGAGAGGACCTCTTTCTCTTTTTTTTTTGCGACAAAAGAGCTGCTGTTTAATTGAAAGAGCCGACCAAGCGAGACGCTCGCCGTTAAAGAAGAAGCGCAAAAAAAAAACAAGAAAACGTTGAACTAAAGAGATATAGGTAGCGATGTTTGTGTAATATAGAAACACAGGATAAGAGGAAGCCACAATTTTCTTATTCTCTTTATCTCTATCTCTCTCTCTCTCTCTCTCTCTTTCTCTCTAACTCTCGACTTTTTTAATTTTTGAACAAAAAATAACGCCCGCGAGTATGAGTTGATAGTAGGTATATCTCGTTATAAACATCAGAGAAGAGAAGCATAAAAAAATAGAAACAAAGAGAAAGAGAGCTGGCGTTTCAATTTGCCGGAGTATGGCGCGCGTCGCGTGACGCTCTTTATGAACTCGCAGCTTCGCGAATTATTATTAAGCTTAGCCACACATACAGACACGCAGACACCCACACACAGTGTGTCATTGCTATCAAGGGGTTAATGTGGGATTAGAGAAGAAGGAGGAGGTGGAGGAGGCTGGTTTGTAATGAACAGGAAAATTAATCCCATTCAGCTAACGTCGCCCGCCGAGGCTACGCCTCTGCATGTTACATTCATATATATAGGTACTTAGGACGCGCACAGCGTTTTCGGCCCATTAGTCGTACGATGGAAATATCATGTTTTATGTATGTACGTTTCTACATATAATACACCAAAAGCTCTTCTTTGTCCATTGAATGACTTGAGATGTAAAGCTTCGTGTTTAAATTCGTTATGTTACACAGCTTTTGAGGTTTCTTTTTTTTTTAATTTGAATGAGGATGAGAAAATATAGTTTATTTTTTTGTTGTTGTAGTGCGAATGATGAATTTATAGGGGTATTATGTTGAAATTGAATTTTATAAGAATAGATTAAATTAAAAGATTAGCGTTGGATTTTTTAAAAAGATAAATCGTTCAAGTTTTGTCGAATTTTTGAATGTCATAACAATCATAGCTTTATGGGGGAGACGATAATCGCGTATATCTTTTGCAACACATTGGGATTTATTTTCATTAGCTGTTTATAAATCTATAGGATAAAGAACCAATGTATTTTTAAAAACTAATCTTTACCTTTACGTTAAAAATAAGCAAAATCGAAAAAAACAAAATTAACAATTTCCAAAAAAAAATCATATTTCTTCCATCTAAGATCTATATAATAAACCATACCGAAAATCCTTTATCCACTTGACCTTTTTTCTCGTATTTTCTTTCCATGCATAACTTTTATAAAAAAAAAAAATTAATAAATAAATAAAAAGCAACAGCATAAACTGACTGTTCGAAATCTTTCTAGGAATGATCCGTTTGGAGCACAAAACCCCGAAATTCGCGGATCCGGTATCCGAGTGGCGTCTAATCTTGACCCACTACGGTGGCATAACCGGCCTGGCATTGGCCGGTCTCTTATTAGCCGCGCTTCTGCCCTGCATCGGTCTCTTCTTCTGCTGCTGCCGATGCGTGGGCCACTGCGGCGCTCGAAGCGAGCCCTTCGACAAGAAGCACGACCACTGCCACAAGATCATGCTCAGCAGCACGCTCATCGTCGTCTCGACTTGTATACTCTTTGGTGTCGTCTGCGCTTTCGTGACGAACGAGTACATGCAGGATGGTACCCGAAGTCTACCCGAGTCCGCTAATGTCAGTCTGCAGGATGTCAAGCTGTATTTGCGCACCACCAGGTACACATAAACACCTATGATTTTTTTGAGTTTATACCCTCATATATATATAGAGATTTTTATACTATATTATATGTTTGCAGGAACGAGATCGACATGCTGCTAAAACAGAACTACCACGAACTGGAACACGCACTCGACAATATACTCCAAGCAAGTGGAAAGATCGTGACGGAACAACTGGCCGAGTACTCGAACGCGGTCTCGCTCATGAACCTCGACGACATTGTCTCTGGCCTTGGCAGCATCAGTAAGGACCTCAAGTCCATCAACGAGATCACCCGATACCTACGCAATAACGCCTCTCAACTTGACATTAGTAACTATAGCATTATTTACTCGATCATCCTTGCTTTCAATATCTGAGGATTAAAAATTCATGTAAAAACTCAATTCGTACTTGCAGTTGTGAGGAGGGTTAAAGGTAGTTTGCTCAAGACACTTACCACCTGCGGTACGCAAGAGTGCAAGGATGCCATGCAGAAGTACAAGATTAACGAGATGAAGGTTGAAGCTGAATTTGACAAGGTAAGGCGAATATTGAACAATTTGCACTTCTCTATATTTCTTTCTCTCTTCCCTTTAACTCTCGTCACTATATCATCCTCTCATCATCTGCAAATTATCACGTATTTAAGACAATATAATCAATATTTGTATTTATTTTTATTTTTTTTTCTTCTATTTTTAATGCAGTACTTGGACCGATACTTTCCAAAGGTACATATAGGTCGTATACCATACGTTTATAAATCAAATACAATTGCTACATACATATATCTATAACATAATGATTGAATTGACGAGTGTACTCTTGTAAGCCTTGCCTGCTGAGTCTCTCGATTTATTATTATTATTATTATTGCTAAATTACATCTATACTTTTATGTGTACATTTTCTCTATCTTTTTTTTTTTCATAATTTTTTTTCCTTTTTTTTTCTTCTTGTACTCTGTATTTAATTTCAGCTGCGCTGACGTTGGTAGAAGTATTTCAAGCTGCCTTTATTAACGTCTATCTATTATTATCAATGCAATTAAATATATCATTTTTTTATTATTATTATTTGTATAAATTATAATTATTATTATTATTATTATTATGCGAAAGCTCATGTGAGCGTACATATATATCTAATCATCTCGTATCGACTGTTCTTCCATTCCACGCTTGCCAAATTACGTAGCTTGACTCTGTAAGTTGACAGCAGCTGAGCATGTAGTAAATTTAAAAGATCGACATATATTCGTAGTTCTATCATATTTTCTTTCTCTCTTTCTTCTTTATATGTATCATGTTAATAAATTTATCAGCCAAGCACTCTCGAAAAGCCACTTATATATCGTTGCATACACGCACCTGCCAAGGCGCATGATCATACAGTAGTAGATGCCCGCAGCTATCAACGATCACTCGACTAATCTCATCGTTTAACCCACAGCTGCCAGACCAGGACGTAACCGCAGCTCTGAACAACATATCCCAGCTGCTGAACGACAACATCGTCGAGGAGGTTCGCCGAGGTCGGGAGCAGTTCATGAGCATCCAGCGGGAGATCCAGCAGTCGGTCAACAAGACGATTCCAGTCGTGAGCGCGAGCATCAAGCGAGCCGGGGACTCCCTCGCCGAGGTCGCTGACAACGTGGCTCAGATGATGGAGCGCATAATCCAGGACATCGACCGACACTACGTGCCGAAGCTAAACTATGCCAAACAGCACATTGACCAGTACTCCCCGTACAGATTCCAGATGATCGCCAGCCAGTCCGACTGGCGCGAGTTTTTCACTCCGAGAAATCTCGAGAGCGCGTTAAGTGAGCTGCTCTTCGGGCGCTACTATCTCGGTCTTGGCATTTCCGGCATTCTCGCCACGATACTCACCTGCCTCGTTCTCGGCCTGCTTTGCGGCATCTGCGGCAAGAGGCCCGATGGCTACGGCGACGACTGCTGCGACAAAGGCTCTGGTGCCTGCTTCCTTATGGCGTAAGCACGAGAGCGGAATTCCCGGCCACTTAGCCACTTCTCAGTACATATACTTTACTAATTTTGTTTTCCTCTTCTTTTTGTTGTTGTTGTTGTAGAGCTGTTTGGCTGATATTTATGGTAACGAGCGTGCTGATGATTGTGACCGTGGCCCACATGGTTACCGGCGTGCTGAGCGAGCGTGCAATTTGTGAACCTCTGCGAAACCCCAATGACAACCGTATGTTCTCGCTCGTCGATGAGCTTGTTGAGGTCCGACGTGTACTTTACCCGAAAAATCCCCAGGCAGAGATCAACATAAGCCACATTCTCAAGTAAGAAGCTCACTACTTGAACTTGTTGATTATTTTTAATGATTGGAATGTGAAAGTTACGGAATGTGTTTTTTCTTGCAGCTCTTGCCACAAGAACGAGACGATCTACAAAGTACTGAAGCTGCACTATGTCATTGACGTCGACTCGTTGCGCAGCTATACCGACCGCTACGACATCAATAAAACGATCCAAAAGTTAGAGGAAAAGATTAGTCTATCCGGCACTTATGAGATCATCAGCAAGGAGGCCAAGATGAAACTCAATGCCTTGGCTGACAGCGGGCTTAGCGAAATCAGCTTCGACCAATACACCGAGCATCTCAAGGAGAACATCACGAATATAAATCTGGAGCAGCTCGCGGATAAGCTGCGCGATCTGGCTTCCAGACTACCAAAGGGTCATGACGATATCAAGGACGAACTGTTAAAGAACGCTTACGATCTTGAAGGCTACCACAGAGATATTGTAGTGCCTATGGCGAATTTGAGCCATCAACTTAGCCAGACTGCCAACGAGCTTCAGGAACACATAAAATTCAATCACTCGTCCATGGCCGAGGCCATTTACAAGTTGATCAAGGAAGTAGACAAAGCTCAGGATTTTATTACCAAAAAAGGGCCTACTTACGTTAAAATGGTAATTTGTACTATTTTTTATATATAAGTAAACTAAATTAATTCTAATTTGTTGTATTTTTTATAAAGCTTGCGGCAGAATTTGGTAAGGCTTTTATTCATCAAGTAAATGGCTACTTGGATTATGTGATAAATCGTACTCTAAATCATGTTGGTAAATGTGGACCGATATCAAATGCGTACAATGCGACACTAGTGGCTGGCTGCAATAAAATCCTGGATCCATTTGTAAGTATATTTAAAATAAGTTCAAAATAAAGCTAATAAATATTCATTAAAAAATGATTCATTTCCTTTTTTCAGAATGGATTTTGGACTAGCGTTGGGTGGTGTTTAGTTCTTTTCCTTCCTACTATTATTTTATGCGTAAAATTAAGCGCACTGTATCAAAAGTCTGATCCTTATCCAGGACCATTGGTTGACCCGTAAGTACATTTTGATTAATTTAATATTGTTTGATAATTATTCTTTTGCTTGACGAAAAAGTGTACTAACTTTCAAATTTCTGCCAGAAACTGTATAAAGTAAATTTTCAATTTAGATACAATTTTTAGTAACTTAATATTCGATTCCAATATGCTTTTGACAAAATTTTCAAGAATAGTAGTGTACTAACGTCACAAGTAACTAAGCTCAAACTTGATATCTAGCTTTGTACAAATTCTCTAAAAATATTTGTTTAAAATTTCAAGTTTAATAGCGACGAATTTCGTTAGCTCTCGATAATCCGTGCTTTAAGATAAATGTTATTTATTATTAGTGAACAGCATGCCTGGTCACTTATCCAAATCAACCATAATCATAATGTTATTTTATGACCATTTATAGAGTCATACGTTTAATTTTTATTTTTATTATAATAACTCTTTCATTTAGAGTACAATCGAGCAAAGTAGATACATAAATATCATAAATAAATATTTTGAAAATTGTCTTTGCAGAGCTTGAGTAAATACTGTACTCTAATATTAAAGAGTAATTATAATTTCATTTCATGAACTAAACTTGACAAAGCTAATCTAAATGTTTAAATGTTGTCATTCAAAACATTAAAGTCACCACTGAAATCATTTATCATTTTGACATGCTAATGATGTCGAGCATCTGACAGCTGATAACAAAAACACAAGTGTAAATCGTTTCAGTAGTGATCAATCATCAATGTCGTAATAACAGTTGAAAAGAAAAAAAGCAAAAAATTTCTAATATTGAATTTATGGGAATGGTTGTCGAGATTATTAAACCGCATTAAAACGCTCCATTCCAGCGAGTATTTGTATGACGCGTATGCGGACAGGGATAACGTGCCCCTCGCCCAGTAAGTACTCAACTTCAAGAAAAGCCAGAAAACCACATATATTATAATATATAGCGCTAGCATGTCAAAAAATCAAAATCAATAGTCACCAAGCATGCAAGAACAATCACGCTCTTTTTCTCACGTTATATTTTTAGTTTTCCTTTTCACTGCCTATATCACTCAAGTGTCACCCAGAGTATATATCAAACACTTCACTTTTAGTTCCTCGCTCATTTTTATTTAATATCACGACTTAGAATTATATTTCGCTCTCACACGACAATATTAATCTATAGACCGCTTACACCTCACGGCTTCTCGCAAGGCTATAATTATATTCTCGCGAGGAGCCGTTTCTCCGCCGTTATGCTTCCAAACTCTCTCGCGCGAGCATTTTTCGCTCTACCGGGCGTATAAGCTTTTGCCGCAGCTAACACAATGTAATATCTCACCGGTGAATTCGTCGCACTCCCACCGACGATTAACCAACTATTCGCAATTATACGGACAAAGCGAGTCCAGAGAGCGACTCTCTTAGTCCGATACATATACCTACATCTTATAAAAAATTCAATGTTCATCATTCGATCTCTGTTTTTTTCTTTTAGCATTCACGACAAGAAGTACACGGTGCATAGCCGACATCACGGGCACCCGGGTGGTGGCTACCCGGAGAGCTACGACGGACCGGCCTACAGCGATCGGGAGCGAATTACCGATGCGCACCAGAGCAGCTCCCACCATCACCACCACCACCATGACTCGCGATACTCGGATCTTGCGCCCAAGTAAGCTGAAAGCCGTTATCTTTTTTATGCTCTTTATTCTTTATATTTCCGCACTCCTGAAACTTCAATCCTATTGATGATTTATCTTCGCGCGTGGATGCGGCCAAGCCGATATCTATCTATCTATCTCTATCTTTCTTTCTTTCTTCTGTACTAGATGATGTAACAAAAAATGTTGATGCTGTAATAAGTAATAAGTATCACGCTCTCTGGGTAGCGAGATTCTTTGCGTCTTTATTTTTCATTTTTGTTTCGTTGCTATTGTTATTTTTATTATTATTATTATTATTTTTATATTTGTTATCGCTTGCAATTTTCAAATTGATTATTGTTTATATATATCTTATTTCTAATTTTCTTTTCCTTCATCCTTGAAAGCCTATATGAGCCACTGTAAAATCCGTGGAATTACAGTAGCTACACAAAACACCAAATTCCAGTGAGAAGAAATACATATATTCACTTAATTGCAGATAATACGTGATTACAATAACTTTCTCAACGTTACAACTGACGCATCTCTTACTTTTTTTTTCTTATTTCAGAAGAAAGTGCCATGCTAAAAATAATAAAATATCTATTATTCCTCCTCCTCCTCCCTACGGCGCGGAGAGTAAGTAGCGCCCATAAAAGCTATAAGACATAGTTGTACAGCAAGAAAAGCCACAAACAAATTTAATGTTCTTTATATGTACAGCCACTTTCACCCAGAGTCACGATGTGTACTTCTTGTTGTCTTTTACATATTATGATACCGAGCTTACGCTCTCTCGTGTACAGACACCCCGTTTGCCTGGCGTTTAACGCCGATTAGAGCCTCCGCGTAGGTGCACGTGGGGGAAATGAACGGTACCTCGGCCAAGCGCCGTTATCGTCGTAAACCGCGAACCGGGACTTACTGTTGAACCGCGCACCTGATCCAGAATATTTAATTGACAAGAAACAATGGTCTAGTCCGTATCTTTCTTCCTCTTACCCTTTCCTTTACTTTTTTAACCAACTCTCCTACTTTTTCAAAATTTATTTTTTGTTCTCTGTTTTATTTATTTATTTTTTTAATTTCGTGTTTTCGACAATCTTATCTCCCTAGACGTATCAGCTGTTTATTACAACTGTTGTTTTTTTTTGTGTGTTTGAATTTGCTTTTGCAGTAGTTCGAGACAGCAGGCGCGCAAAGCGCTAAACGCTGCCGCTAAGCAAAATAATGCAACTAAAGTATTTAGCGTAGAGCTCGGTAAAACACAGTAAGTTATAATCGCACTTGACTCGTTTTTTTATTTTTTAAAAAAATGAGACATTTATAAGTATATGCCCACCTCATTGATCACTGATTTTATTTTATTTTTCGTTCATTCACCACAAGCCTCGTGTATGCCACGCTTGTTTGTAAATATTTAAAAAACCAAAAAAAAAAAAACATGTATATTAACGCACAGTCGTCATACACCTTCTTACTTTCCTTTTTTTTTTTCAAATTTGGGCACGCGATGCTTTTGTTTGACGTTTACTTATGTAACAAAGTATGTTTTGTTCCTTGCATTATCTCTTATTTTTGTCATCTGTCGCTCTTCGGGGTTCCCACTCATCGCCAAAACTTTTATTACTTTTCTCACCCTGATCATTCAAGTTTTCTGGTACACACTCGACTGAAACCGATTGTCCTTCTTTTTTTTCTTCTTTTTTTCTCACGAACGGTATTTCCAAGAAAGAATAAAGAATTATGTTTTTTTTTCTTTGACTACTTTTATTATTTTTTATGCTTACAGCATTATTTTCTGTTTACCGTAATTTATGATGTTTTAATTTTACCTTTAAATATTTCATGTGATGAATTAAAATTGCGACATGTATAAAACGATCTGTTCTTCCAAAGATTCCATTAGATTAGATGTTCTCATGAAATTTTTATCATACCACTTAATTTTTTCAAAATATCAAGTGTTATCATACCAACAGTGTATTGATGTTTATCACTATAAAATTGTATTTATTAAAAAATAATATTTTTAAAAGATCTATTTTTATAAAATGATATTATTTCATAAACTACATAAAAAAATATTATCAGACATAAAGAAATATTAAAAAAAAAAAAAAAAAGAAAAAAATGAAATATTTATAAAAATAACGCGCAAACTATATTATGTACCTATACTATTGTCCACTGGTCAAATGGTATTCTTCCCGGTTATTTGCAGGTGAGTGGGAACCTCGCGGGGAGGCAACTCCTCGCGACGTCCAAGACGCCCTCGCACGTAAGTCTCGTCCTCGGAGCGATATCTCTTTCTCTCTCACGAGATTCCTCCGTTTAAATCTATCATTTTCTCTCTGAATCATTATAAAATATAAATACTCATCACATATACATAAATCTCTCATCTCAGTGTAAATTGCCTCTCTCTCTCTCTTTCGTCTTGTACCTCATTATATATTCCTTATAATACCATTCATGATCGTCAACATATTATATCACTCATCAATTGTACATAATATATATATTGCTATAGCCTACAATAGATCAACGATCAGTCATCGCATCATCATCATCTATCAGTCATCGCCTCTATAAATAGAGCCTCTCATCTGCCTGATATATTTCCCGTAGCGCTTGGACATCGCTCTCTCGATAGTAATCACACTCACATTGCGTTCTGTCACTTGTGAATATCAAGGATAAAAAAAAAACATTGGCTTTATTTCAGCAGATAAAATATGTAAAATAAAAGTCAGTCCTCCCTATATACGACGAGCATGATTATTAAATCGTCAATAAGGAGTTTTTGAGATTAAGTTGCTATTGCTGATGCTATTAAAAAAAAAAATTTGTGTTAGTTAGGAGGGTAGGGCAGCAGCGCATTCATTACGATTTATAGCAGTTATTCTCTCTGAATCTATCTCATTAATTCATTACCATATCATCGCCTTTATAGTATATAGTAGTATATCACGTCTAGTTTACTATCCTCCCCCCATCGGCCTTGTAATTTATTCCCCCCCCCCTATACTCTCTCATCAATTTTCTCTCTTTCTCTGTTTCACATATAAAATAAAGTTATTATCAAGAATATCGATCAATCAATCGCGCGAGATCGTATGCGTCTTTAAAATTGTAAAATTATCTGAAGGATGGTGGTAATACGTGGTGTCTGTGTGTTTGCAGGAATTGGGACTTTCCCAACGGTGGGCCCCCGAGGTACCAGCCTGCAGCAGTGGCACCTCCGTTGAGCACCGAGTACGAGCGGCCTCCTCCCTACTACTACCCAGGGCCTGGGTAAGCATATTACTAAACTATGTACCCCCTACTCCTTTCCCCCCTACATATTACTTATTTCATCATTTCTTCCTCCTCCCACTTTCTTCAATTTTTTCTGTTGTTATTTAATATTAACATTTTCATTTTTTTTTTTGTTTTTGTCACAGGGACAGGAATTAGAACACGAGTGCCGTGGCATGTACGACGAAACAGTCGTTGGGCGCGGCAGCGATGCAGAGCCTGACGCGCAGCTATCGCCGAGCCAAGAGGGGCAAACGCGACTACGTCTGAATTCTGTGCGGGCCTTCCTATCATATATACATACATACATATATATACATCCTTGCTTTCAACAGCCGGATTTATACATACGGCCACATGCCACGGGTGTTGTTGTTTCCAGTTCCGATCCCCCCTGACCTTCCTCTGTGTTATTCTACTCGACTTAGCCCCTCGAGGGACACCTCGGCTGGACTTGCTGGATTAGGCAAGACCACGTCGAGGTGACCCTCGCAGCAAATGGTCTCTGGGATTATTACAGTCTCGATGAGAACTCGATTCATCCTTTGCTCGCCTTCCTTTCTCCCCACTTGGATAATCAAAAAGGTATCGGCGACTGAGCGAGCGCCCGGTGAATAGCGAGCGAAGGATACGAGATGATCGGTAAATCTGTATGACTCTTGTCGACTCCCCCTCTATACATTTCTCGTCGAGCGGTCATCCGATTATTAATGCTGCCTTATTCTTTCTTCTATACTTGACTGTTGCATTTTTGCAAATTACAATTTCCTTCTACCACCGGGCCTTTTTTTTTCAAAATTTTTGCTAAATTATGAGTTGCTATTAATTGTAACTACCGATGCTAGTAAATACATTAAAAGAAAGTTATGAACAATTATATTCTGTTTGAAAGTAATGTATTCTTCTACAATTGTAAAGAATTCAGCAACGGTATTTTTAATTGACTGCAGATATACAATACTAATGCAATACTAATTTGACTGATCAAAAATCAATATCTGCAACAACCACTAAAGATATTACTCAATATCTTGTTTACGTACAGTTATTATTTTTTTTCTGCATTGCTGTAAACTTGTGGCAATGATAAAATTGTACAATACTGCCAATCGAAGGACGATCGCAATTTGTCGCACGTCCCGCGACTTTTTTCTCCCGTCAAATTGTGAAGAGGACGGACGATTAATTAGTGATATTAGTGATTCGCGAGTATAAAGCGTTACACGTGCGGTGCAATATACTCTGATTATGCGTTATTTGTATTTTGTTTTTTCCCCGTGATTTTGTCTGTCAATTATTTGCTGTTGTCCAGCCATTAATTTTTTGTTTCCCCATTCGCGTGTTTAAACTTTTGTCAATTAAAATCGATTAATATTAATATGCCATAAGAAATTGCCAAGCCGTTTTATACGCTCATTAGGAATTTCGACGAAATCGCGGATTATTATAGTTTCAAGCGTAAATAAACGACTTTGACTTTCTGTTTCATCGCACGTCGACTCTCAATGATTACCCCAGTTTATGTAAATTAAGGTTATTTATTATATATATACACATGTTTTTCTTTAGACTTTTAAGAATCTCACAATGTTCGTTTGTAGCTAGAAATATATAATACCTATAATTTGAATAATTTACAATACGACAGTATTGATTATCGACGTATGAAATGTAAGCAAAGGAGATTGCAATTATCAAACACAAAAAAAGATTAAATAAATTTTATGAATACGAAGTGGAAGATAGAAACGAATGTGCTGTGAAGATTTTGATTGCTAATGCTAAATAAGTACCGCAGTGAAAATTAGCGAGATTATAATATGACGTGTATGACGTACCAAAGTATGGGTAGTTTTGTGATGTTATTGACCCCTTTGGTACCGCGGTAATAGAAAAAAAAAAATGAGAATGGCTACGACGAGTTTACCTGAAGTCTAAGGCGAGGACGGATTAGAAAAAGTCAAATCTCTATATATATAAATACTCTGTGCATACGGTTCTCTCTAGTTTTGTATCGTCATTGTTAGTATATTTACCATTAACGGATAATGTGTATAATCTACCTCTCTTCGATGTCGATTTCTCTCGCATTCTATGTGTGTCTATATACGGGTCGCGGCGGGATAATGTCACGGCGTTTACGACATTTGTTTTCAAACTGTACAGTTGTACCGTTTTACGTAAAAAATGGTAATGCCGCCCATGCTGTCCGTGTTCGTATGATGAAAAAAAAAAACACTTAAAAAATAATAAAATAAATAAAATAAAAAAATCGTCATGCTCTGCCAAACGACGATAAGACTTTTTAACGCTAAGTTCGACGACTTTTAGACGTGGTTTTTTTTTTGCTAAATTTTTTCAATGCGTTTACACGCGACGATCGCACATCGAACGTAATTTCGCGGCTCTTTATAAAACTACGTGTTTAATCGACGGCGTCGAGTCGACTCGCATTGACTGATTCTCCCCTACCCCCAATCCACCCTTTAATAAAGCATGAGAGCACATTGCCAAAAGATGCTGTTTCTTTAGTTGTGTAATTTAAGGGCAGATCATATAGCACAAACAATTAGCGAATTTTAATCGACAATTTGTAAATTAAGAATAATCGAGAGCGAGGAAGAAAAAGCGATATATGTTAGCGCCGGTTCAATTGCGAATAACCGCACGAATGATTTAGAGGTTGTTTACGAACGTTTCACTTAAATATTCCGCTATATTATTATTATTGCATTTAAAGTTCACGTATAAAAGAAAAAAAATGAGAAGAATGGAGTAAAACAAAAAAAAAAGATTGAGCAAATAGCGTATGTCGATATATCAGCGGATTTCGTACAACGTGTGTGAATGCGCGTTGCCGCGCGAGAGTGCAACGAATGGAACGCGAGTGATTTAACGATGGTTTTTTTCTATAGGAATTTGGTGTGTGGTCATTACATGACGCGTGAGTGAGATTATAAAATATATATTGTATTATAAATGGACACGTTTCTGTAGTATAAAAGAACAAAATATGAACAAAAAAAAAATAACATAAGGTAAGGTGTTTGCCCAGCTGCGATTGTACAATGCCATGGGATTACGGGGCAAGCGCCTTATTGGTTTATTCTATTAAGAAAAGTAATTCTCTCAACTCTCATCTGGCTCTGACACACACAGACACACTGAATATACGATTTGATAGACTAGAGTAAAGAAATAAATCAAGCCGGATAAATTTAAATGTTTCTGTCAGTAGATCACTTCATTATTTATTATCTCATCTTCACTTCACCTTCTTGTAAAAATACAGTTATATCCTTTTCTTTTTGTCTTTGTACGTTTTTATTTATGTTTTGTTTTACTTTTTTCTTTATTTTTGTGTTTAACATCGGGAATATAAGCCATTCCAACAGATGCAATTTTCGGATGAATTTTTTCGAATTATCGCAACTGTCCCCCAAAGAAAGCCAATAGAGTGGAGTATTTGCAATACGAGATGAAAACTTGCCATTGAGAATGGTCTTTTTTTTTGCAATATCCACCAGATTTGTTGAGAATTCATTTATTATAACGAACAATCGTGATTACGTCTATTATTATTATTATTATTATTATTATTATTATTATTATTATTATTATTTTTATTATTATTATTATTATAATTATTATTACTATTATTTTATTATTATAAAAATAAATGTATCATCACGATTCAAATATACAAGTATCTATTTTATATGAAGAAATGAGTGTTCTTATTGTTAACAAAACCTTATATTTACAACAATAAAAAAAACATGTAATTATTATTTTTTATAAAAAAAAGAAATCCGCAATATACATTAGCAATTGATGCGATTATCTCTTCCCCACTTGCGCATCACCCTTATGATTTGTTGAACTTGAGAGTTGCTTGTATTCTTAAGAATTTTTATGACTTCCGGTAGCAGTTCTCTATAAAAGTAAAAAATTTTAATTCTTTACCAAACTCGAAGAAAAAAAAAGGAGAAAAAAAGCAACGGAGAAAATGATAGAGCTCTATTATATATAGAAGAACGTACTTGGGAAGTTTTTCAGCGACGATATATTGAAAAGTGCCACAGCAGGCACCTCGTTTGCCCTCCCAATGCTCGGGCGAGGGATCAAGTCGCTCGAGCATATCGAAAGCCTTGGCCGCGTACCAAAAGTCACCAACGACGTAGCAGGTGTTTGCGATCAGCTGGAGCAGCGCAAACGAGTCGGAGGATGGCTCCATTTTCAAGTACAGCTCCCAGGCCAGCTGGCCTTTCTTGTTCATTATGTCTATGCATGTATCAACGGGCAAGCAAATAAATAAAGTCTTTTTACAATCAATCCATTAAAAATTAACAACAACAACAGGTATATACTCACGGCAGTAGGACAAGAGGCTGATGTAGGCGAAATCCGTGCGATAACTCTCGTCGCGTATCGTGAGAAATGCCTCCTCGGCCTCGCGGTAATGCCCGGTCGCCGCGTGAGCTTGGGCGTAATTGAAGTTGAAGCTGTCGACGTTGGAGAAAAATGTCTTGATGGAGTTCAGGTAGATGAGTACGTCCTTGAATTGTCGGTAGAGAAAATAGAAGGATGCCATGCATTGGCGACCGGGCACCGTGTCGCACTCCGAGGCGGATGTGCCCACCAGTTGGAAATACTGCTGGGCTATTTTTATGTGTTCTTGCTAAGAAAAAGAGAGAAAATCACACAAATTTGTATTTTTTTTTTTTTTTCAAAATTTTAGTACAGATAGCCCCCTATTATTTACTGAGTTACGCTCTTGGCCGACAACCGCATAGACGATGCCCTTGAGTACATACTCTTGGGGTACACTCGGTTCGAGGTCCTTGATCAGCTCGTGGGCTTCTTGTGTCTCGTTCTGGCGCAGATAGTAAATGACTAGATTTAATCGGGCTTCGGGTATAACGTCAACCAGACCGGGTAAAATCTGTAGCGCAGCCTCGCCGTTCCTGAACACCTAATTATGTATTTTTCACATTGTTATGTAGCAAGAAGATGCAGTAGAAATAATGTAGGTACGTATAAAATACTCACAACGGTATTGTGCTGGATGAGATCGTTGCCAAAGCTATTTGCATTCGTCGAAACCTTATTTATCAACTGCTTCATCTCGAGCATTTTCGGGGTAGTTTTGTTGTTGCGAAAGTGATTGCAAGCTTTCAAATTGATGGCGGTCGCGCTGTCCGGATACTTTTGCAGGTAGACCTCAAGCACTTCTTGGGCTACCTCGTAGTAGTCTTGTTTGTAGTAACACAGAGCTACGTAGACGTTTAGCGCCAGATACTCCCTAATATGAATGGAGAACAAAACATTGTATATAATATTTTATTAATTACCAATCGAAGCTCGAATTTTTTTTTTATTAATATTTGTATATGTTAATTAGTTTTTTGCTTACTGCAGTATGAAAAGTTTGGATAATGTGAGGAGTTTTGGATTATATATTATATAGGATGGCGCTGTTTAGGAGGAGTTGGGATACCTATTGCAAAACAGCGCTTTAAGAAACTCGCTCTCCTCGTTTCGACAGTAGCCTTGCTTGCGCTTTTTCCTCGGTCTACCTATCTTTATTTCGCTAAATTCATAAGGATATACATATTATATTGAATCAAAATTAAATGAAAAGGATATAATAGAATAAGAGAGACAGAAGAAATGTGAGACATGGAGAGATAAAAATTAATGATTTGTTTCATATGTTACCTGTTCTCCAGCAGCACCTTTTTATAGATGTCGATCGCCTCCTGATAATGCGCTCTCAAGTAATGCACGGATGCAAGGCAGAGCTGGTTCTCGACCGTATCTTCCAGCTTATCCTCAAATTCCTTAAGTTGATCCTAATAACGTAAAAAAAAAAAAAAGAAAAGAGAAGAAAAAATATTTTTTCAAGTAATTTTTCTAAAGATTAAATTCAAAATTCCTATATTTATTTATGTTTATAAGCAAAGATGCTCACACACCTTGTCCGCAAGCTTATACGCAAGATGAAGCAGCAATCGATTCTTAAGCGGTCCTTCAGCCGCCTCGTCGAGTAGATTCCGCGCCTCGGGATACATGCCAAGATAAAAGTAGCAGCAAGCAAGATGGGTACGAGCTTCTGGGAGATTGGCGGATCCAGCAGCAGCAGCAGCAGCAGCAGTAGCACCGGATCGCAGCAGGCCCTCGTACAGATCCGCGGCGCGTCTGTAATCGCCAAGGTGGAAGGCGCAGTAGGCACGCCAGCTGCGAGAATCCCCGAGTTGGGTACCGCTTATCGCTTGGGGCTCGGTTTCGCCAAATTCAAGGAGAGTCAGGGCACCGGTGTAGTCCCGGCGAGCTAGAAATTCTTCCAAGCGTGGTGGATCCCGGCCTGTACGGGATGTAGCGGAACGACGGGTTAAACCCCCGCTGGAGTCCCCCCCGCCGCTTGATGATGATCTTGCTGCTGCTGCAGCTGGCTTAGATCGCGATAAGATCTAAAACATTTTTTGTAAGCGCGGATTAAGAGCAGATACGCGTCTGGCTGTTTTTCAATGATTGATTCGTGTGTTTTAAGCCAGCAGGAATATCGGTATTGTAAACTACTAGCATTTATTTTTGGTAGTGCAGTTAAGGGAAACGATGAAAAAAAAGAACTTACCATGACTAACGAAATCGATTGTACCGAGTTAATAGATGTGTATTGTTTTCGTTGTTAAAAAGTTCCGAGTGAGATGAAAAAAATAAATAAATAGAGAGCTTTACATTTTCATAGAAGCTGACAACTACTGACATGTGTTGCTTCGCCACATTACCATGACAACGTTTCGCTTTCAACTTGATACAGCATATAAGGCTAGTACTAGTGCCTATACTGTATGATTTTTTTGTAACAAACTTAGGTATACCGTTTTTTTTATGTTTTTCAGTGTTTTATTATCTAAGATCAACTGAATCTAAATAAAAAAATATAACATAAATTTCTTTTTTTTTTTTTCAAATGTTGGAGACAAATTAAAAAGGCACAAAAAGTAAATAAATAAAATCATTTTATTTAAAATAAAAATTGGTTTTCAGAATCATAAAGAGAAATTAATTAATCATTTATTTCAGATAATTAAAAGATATTTTTATTAGGAATATAAATAAAAAAAAATTATTTCCTCTTTATTATTCTGAATACGTCTAAAAATCTTGAACATCTGTTTATAACATTTTCTCATTATTATTTGTTTTATCGTTTTTTTTACGCCTGTAACTCGTATTTTGTCGCAAATATTAATTCAGAAATTTAAAAGAAAGATAGGTATGAAAAATTTAAAAAATAGGAATACACATAATATATCATTTCTTTTGTTATTTCGATGGACTTTTATTGTTACTAAGCCCCCTCCCTGAGCGCATTTAAACAAAAATTAAAAAAGCTTACAGCTGGTTTTGATGGAATTGACGTGCAGTATGACTCGTATATATATATATATA